>VMDR010001296.1:0-134503 GCA_007922815.1 Macrotus californicus | reverse complement strand
TTTTTATTATATTTTATTCTGTTTAATAATCAGTTGGCAATTATTAATAAGCATTTGAGTGGTTTAAATGAGGGAAAGCAGTACCAGATGACGAGAAGTTAAAACTGTACAGAAATTGTAAACACTTGTTCTATACAGAGAAAATAGCTAAAGCTGATTAAACTGACTTGAATCATTATCTTCATTCTTCCTTTTTTATAAAGGCAATCAGATTCAGACTTTGGGAATGCCCCAACCTAAAGTTGCTATAAACCAATTATTCCTGCTTTCTCTGTCAGAGAAAACAAATTCTGGTATCCCAGAGTCCCAACACAAGGACCTTGCAGTGAGCATGGACTCCATTGACAGGCTTAATATAGCAGATCAGAACAGAGGAGGAAGAGGCCTGGGAAAAGCCAGAGGGGAAAGTGAAGTAGAGAAAGGGGCTTTGAAAGATGTGTTGAAAGTAGGAAGGGAATAGAGGAAGAACATGGACCACTGCTTCCTAGGGTGCTCAGAATCAACTGACTACAGGTCTTGTATGATCTGTTTGACTACTATGTATCTGATCACAAAAACAAAACCAGAAATTTTTTTAAAGGATTTTTATTTATTTATTTTTAGAGAAAGGGGAAAGGAGGAAGAGAAACATCGATGTGTGAGAGAAACATAGATTGGTTGCCTCTTGCACACCCCCGACTTGGGACCTGGCCTGCAACCCAGGCATGTGCCCTGACTGGGAACATGTGCCCAGGCCAGCACTCAGTCCACTGAGCCACACTAGCCAGGGCCAAAATCAGAAATTTGGGCCCAAGTTAATGTGCATTGAATGAAGAATTTCTCTTCACCCTGAGTTGACGTTGTGACATCGATAGATTCTATCTATGGCAAAAAGTGTCTCTGTATTCTAGGAAATTGATCCTTCAGGCTTAAAATGTTACTGATTCTTCTTTTTTTTATATGAACCTCCCTTAAAAAAATTATCTTGGAACCTAGAGGATGCTCATCCATAGTGTTATTTGGAATGCTTAGTGTTATGCTAACTTGATTGTTAGCCAATAGAAGGGTGGTGATGTGCCTTCAATTTTTCTTAGAATCTTTAGATTTCTTATATTTTACCTCCACATTGCCCCCTTTTGTTCTTGTGCAGCTGTGTCAATTACACAAAGGGTTCAGAGTTAAGAGGTAAATGGCTGCAACCTGAT
Organism: Macrotus californicus; assembly: GCA_007922815.1. NCBI lineage: Eukaryota > Metazoa > Chordata > Mammalia > Chiroptera > Phyllostomidae > Macrotus > Macrotus californicus. The sequence goes on along the minus strand of VMDR010001296.1, from coordinate 133,319 downwards.
TATTACAAAAATTCAGGGCATAGAGCCTGCAGTAACAAGGTAGTACTGTGGTATCTAGCATTTTCATAAATGAAGTAGAGGACCTTTTTATACTGGGCAGTCACATTTGCCTGAGAAGTAGGAGAAATAAAATGTAAGTGTCTGGCACTTTTCCCAGCTTCTTTCTGCAATTATAGTGAAAAGTAGGAAATCAATTTGCTTTTAGAAAAGTTTACTACCTAAGAGTTAAGCTGTTTTTAGAACTCTTTAAGAACTATTCATTTTTCCCCTTAACCAGTATCCCCATGGCATTTATTTTATTGATGAACCAAGACAGTTATTCATCTTAAACATTAAATTACTTTTTTGAAAGGCAGCCTGAATTTTAGTTTTTCTTCCACTGACTACCAGCTTAAACCTGGGGCTGCCATTCCCATATCTTTTTGAAGATCATGTAATCTAAACAGCCTCAGTTTTAAATTCCTGTTCTGTAACTTAGTATCTCTAATTATAGCTGACTATAGAATTGATAATATTGATTAGATTTTCTTACTGATCTTTCATACAACCTGAAGATAAACTTAGGATATCTCTTGTACATACTGGACCTCACTTATTTTACTAACGTCAGTACAGTTTCTTACATAAAATATTCTACGATTATATAAAATAAAACTTTTAGCTCTTATCTGTCTCGCTCCCTTTTGGTCAGTACTAGAATATTAAACTCAGGTTTGAATATGTTTCGGAATCAGCAAACAAGCTGGTAAGGAAACAAAATATGAACTCTTACAGAGTGGTGTCAAGAAGATTAGATTAGATCTACTTTAAGATTTATTCTGAAATTTTGTGATTACGTGAGATAATTCTCTGTTCTGAGCATCACGTGTTAGTTAGCTATTGTGCATCTGCTTTAGGATGAATGATGCCTTGGAGTTACACAGGTATTGTTACATGTATGTACAAAGGAGTCAAATGCCACTTAGCTGATCAATCTTAACATTATTCCTAAATGATCTGATTGACATTAAATTTTGAAAGAATTCTTGAATTTTGCATTGGCATTTTTGCTCAATACCATTAAAACTAAGTATTTACTAGCCTTTTGCCGTGTGATTTAAACATGGTGTAAATACATTCAGTGAGCAAAATCTTTAAGATTAATTACGAGTCATGATTGTGGGGCCTGTGTTTACTATTAAATGCAGTTGGCATTTATTTGGTCAGCAGATTCTATATGTTTTGAGAGAGTCAAGAATGTGCTACATTCACTAAGTAATGTAAAATAGCTAAATTCATGCCACCTTCCATCCAAAGGTGTGAAGTTTTGAGAAAATTTTAAATCCCATTGGGATTTAAATAATGTGGCTCTCACTTGTGCATATCTAATAATTTCTAGTTTATTTATTTAAAATCAATGTAGTCTCTTCCTCATCGGCATCATTGTTTGTTTCAAGCAGTACTGTCCTCCTATGTTTTTGGATAGTCTCACCTCACCCTTAACAGCAAGCAGTACGTCTGTCACCACCACCAGCCCCCATGAGAGCAGTACTCATGTTAGTTCATCCAGCAACAGGAGTGAGACAGGGGTCATAACCAGCAGTGGAAGTAACATTCCTGACATCATCTCATTGGACTAAAGGAGAACTCACTCAGTTCTAGGAATCATTCATCAAAACTGCTCTTTCTTGGATCTCTGGTCCATGGAAGCTATTTTTTTTATAACAATTACTTTGATATTTATTAAAACGTCAGATGGATTCTTTTGCTTTCTGAGAGATGAACACAGATGACTGCAGCAAGAACCAAATGACACACAAGACCTTTCTGATTCACGCTGTATGCTCAGCATCAGATGCATTCAGCCATCACTGTGTCTTCTTGGGAGATGGATTCCAGTTTCATGTTACTGGATGGATCCACAGATCAGTTAAACATATTTTTGGTTGTAATAAACAGCAATAAAATCATGTAAATGTTCAAGTAAACTTTTTTCTAATTAAAAAAAAGATGTAATCAATGATTTTGAAATGACAGCAACATTTGTTTAACCTGATGTGAAGGAAAAATATATGGAAAGAAATTAAGCTTGCCAAACGAGTCCCTAACACGGAGATTTGGTCTCTTTCGTTGAACTGATGAAGTCTTGATAAGTGGCCAAAGCTTGGGTTCCACTTTTCTTCTGCAGTTCCAGTTTTCTTCCTGATTCCATCAAAGAAAATGGCCTTTGTTATGCACTTTTTTCCCTGGTTGTCATTTACACTTTGATACTGTTTGCTACTGAACGCAGAGAGAAGTACTAGGGTCTGGCTGCTGTGTGTTAGCGAGTATGTTGAACACTATGCACGTTCTGCCCCGACACTGTGTGTGTGACTTTTGGTAATTGAGCATTTCATTCTAGGGAATTCTGTCAATTTTGGGCTTGCCTTCTCAAAAAAGAAATTCTGTGCAGCCATTGAAGGAATTGTTTTTGGAGTAAGGTGGCTGGAATGTTTGTTAGAATTGTGTTCATACCATCCGGAAGTATTGAGAGCTTGGAGGCAGTGGAAGAACAGATTCGGGGGAGGTGGGAATAACAAAGTTTAACTTGTTTTTAAGAACTTCTTTTGCTCATTTACTTTATGGAATAATATTCAAATCTTGGTTGAAACTTTTCAGATTTTCATAACACTGACCAAAATATATGTTTTAGATCTCTGATTATATTGAAAGAAAAAGCAAATAGCAAGAGATAAAGATGGCACCAGAGTTCCCTTTTCCTTTTTAAAGGGAAATCTTTCCTGAAATCACGAAAGACAAAGCAGAATTAGAAATGTTTGAATCTAAGTAAGGAAGTGGTTCAGAGGATGAGCCTGGACCCCATTTCGAAAACCACCATCTTATAGTGTGCGTTTGACTTTAAACCCCTCAAGAAAGTGAATTTTACCCTTAGAGAAGCATTTTCATCTGACTTTTGTGTTTGCTTTTCATTTGGCTTCCTAAATAATTTTCGAGTTCTCAAGGAGTTAATACTTTCCCAGTGCTTAGCTTTCTCTCCCCAGTCTGTCTCTACTTTAAAGAGAAAGCCCTTTTTGTGAAACGACTAGACCTAACTGATGCTCAGGCTGAAGTGCCCAGGTGAAGTATCGATTTCAGTTAGAGTAGAGACCATTACTTCAGGGCGGGTGCAACTCCAGGGAGCTGACCTGTCGAGTGCTCGGTTTCCGCACCTCCTCACGTTCTCATGGCTCGTGTGTGCCTGTTGTGCTGACTTCAGTCCATGTGCTTTCCTGTGTCACCCTCTGACTGCATCGTCCCCTCACCAAGTAAACTTGCAGTAACTTGTGCCATAGTTTTGCCAGTTCTATCTTGTCATTAGATTTGTCTTTCAGTCCAGATACAGAATTTCTTCATGGTAAAATTTTATGTTGCTGCTTTAAATACAGATGTAATTTCTGTTAACTCTGTATTCAGATAGAAAAAGTAACCTGATTTGTGTGATATAATTTGTTAATAAAGAAATGAAGTATATTTGTTATCATTTTGTTACCCTTCAGATTCTCAGAGACTCCCCCATTTTAACCAACAGAGTTTTTATAAGGTAAATGAAAATATTAATAGAAATTAGTTTATTTACTTTGTTCTTGTAATGGATACCTCTGCTTTTGTAGTTGTGATTTGTTTCCTTTTTTGATATTTTATGTGAACAGCTTTAGTGTTCGTTTTTGGTGCTTTCCACTGAAATTACATATACATTTTTAATTTATCTCATGCAGGCAACTTCACACTTTTTAAAATATGCTCATAAACCTAAATCACTTAGGTTTATCATCTTAAAATTGGGGTTTTGTCCATGTATCTTTGAAGATGAGCACTTTTCTTTATGCCTTTGGCCTTATGACAGCGGCGTGGTAATTAAGCCATTACCCCTTTGTCAGTGTGATTGCTGAGTGTTTTTGCCAGGACCCTCAGTTTTCAGCAGCTGGTTTTGCCAGCCCAGACTTTCTGTTTGACCAAGTGTAATGCAGCTTCAGAGGAGGTTGTCTTAACTGTTGCTTAGGTGTCAGCTGACCAGCGATTATGTAGAGTATTCTGTTTAAGGAAAGGACCTGCAGTTACTAGTCCCTTAAAGACACCTACCACCCTTTATTGTTATCTTTATCCCCCCAGAAACATTAAGGGCTTTTCTTGCTTTGGTAACTCCTGACAGTATACTTGGTGCTGCATATAGCTTTACACCTAAGGTCTGCTTACATTGCTAACTTTCTGACCCTTAGGTGAGCCACTTTAGGGTTTCCTTCCATTTATGCCAAGAAGGTATAAAATACCTGGCATTGGTCCTAGAACAATCATAAAGGCCTAATGAGACAGTAGAGGTAAATTTAGGTTATAGGGCACTTATCTAATAAATGTGTTTCAGGAAAGCTAGAATGAAAATATCATGATTAGAAATTCTGAATATAAATACATTGATTTGTAACTCTTAGTATAAAACAAGTTTCCCTAGGGTAGAACTTCGGGGGTTTGAAGAAAGGTAAGATGTTGCATTTTAGGCGAAGTGTTCCATAGAGACTGTTCTGACTTTGAGATTCGGACCTTTTGGACACTAACCCTTCGGAGCAATCCTGGACACTTACAATTTAGCGACCAATTGTCTGTCTTCCTTCTGCCAGTAAAGTCTTTATTAGTTACGTTTTGTCTTTTTAAAGTCAGTTTTTACAAAGCATTAGTTTAAGTCTCAGATAAGCTGTTCATTTTTAGCCCCCAGTTGGTCAGAAAGCATTTAACTTTTTTTTTTTTTAAGTAAACACTTTTATTTTCCTCATTTCTTTCCATCTTGAAAAATGTAGAGCAGTGCACCATTTAAACTTGGGTTTAACATTGTATGTAGTGGCCCTGGATCCATGTGACATGGGAGCTCATAGTCATGTAGCTGGGTGATTAACAGCTTGATCTGATTCACCATCTTGCTACAGTTTTACAGTAATATGGTGAAACTTGTGGAAAAGACTTTTAAGAATTTCTCTGCTTTTTTAAGAGTCTGATGCTACTGTCAAATAAATTATTAGTTTGTAAGCGTTTTTTGTTGTTGCTAGGCACCACACCAGTTCCTAGCAGAAACAAAGCTGTATAGAAATGCCCATTCTTCTTTAATGCTTGTCTGATTCAATAATGTTTTTGTTTCATTTAACACAGTTATGCATTATCATTATGGAAAATTTAGACAACACAGAAAAATATAAGGAAAAATAATAATTGCCTGTAAATCTGTCACGTGGGGTGGGGAGAAAGCACTTGAGTATTTTTGCATATTTCTTGCCAGTTTCTCTGCTGCTTTGCTTGTTTTTACATAGTTCTATTGATTCTCAGTATAATTTGTGTCTTGGTTTGATTCTCAATCTGAAGACACTATATTCCATGTCATTAAAAACTGTCAACCTTGATTAGTTGCATGATATTCCATGGAGTGCACCATGGTTCATAGCGCTTTTCCCCATTGGACAATTTAGATTGCGTCTCATGTTACAGTTGAGTGTCTTTGTGCATAATTCTTTCCGCAGGGAAAATTTCTAGATGTGAATCTCTGGGTCAAGGATATGAACATTTTGTAGTTCTTGCTTCATGTTGCCTTTGCAAGTGGATATACTAATTTATACTCCAAATATGTGGTATGAGAAGGGCTGTTTGTGTATTCCAAGAACATGCATGACTTACATCTATGTAGGTGTCTGAACTAAGCCCTCTGCCCACCCGACCCTGCTGAGCTGGGCTAACTGACTTGGTGGTAGTTAGCAGCGGTTTTCCAGGGCTTTCCAGTTTCACGTATATCTGACAGGTTCCGCAAACACCCGTATGTAGATGTCCCAATGATTCTTTTTAATATAGTTTTACCTGCACTGTGAAGTGGCCCATTGCCAGACTACATTTTCCCGTCTTGGTTAGAAAATATTGACACTTAAAAAAATATCATTTGTGCCTAGGGCCAGCCCTTAGTAGCCAGCTCTCTTTTTTCCTCTTCCTGTAGGCTCCATTTTGGCCTCTCTGAGCTCCCCAAAGCCGGTAGGACCTCCTGAGCCAAAGGCAGTCCAACCCAAACTGGAAATGTGGTAAGGCTGAAACAACAGCTGGGCCGAGCTTCGCTTATTTCACTTTGTATTCCTGGATGTGTCCAATCAGATCTTGGTGTTCTGAGGGCAGCTGTGGGGAAGGAAAAAACAGATTGCCATTTTCAGGTGTTTGTTAATTTCTTGATTAGCATACCACATCAATTATTCCCCAACTGCCTTTTATTTCTGAGTGGCTTTTAAAGCTTATTTTGAATTCTCAAAGCGTACCTTTTTTAAATGAAGGAGAGTGAGATGTGGTGTTATAAAATAGAATATCCTCTTCTGGCCTTCGTCAAACTACTCAACAAATATTCAGTATGTTTTGTAAGTGTATGTGGGATTCACTAGTAGAAATGATCTGGTCCCAAACTTCAAAGGCTTTATAATCAAGTTATTAAAAATCAAGATTCTTACCTAACACAAAATGTGCTAAGAACCTTACAAAAATGCCTCATTCCTTACAACAGCACTTCAAAGGAAAGTGGTATTGTCACCATTTTACAAATGAAATAACATGTAGGTGAGTTTTGCAGTGGACTTGGGAGCCTAAAAGCCCTGTAACTAAACTAAAGTGGCATTAATTAGGTGCACTATTTAGGGGACAGATTAGAGAACCTAGACATAAACTGTGAGAACTCATCACAAATAAGGAAGGGAGTGGGTACTGGAGTCAAAGGAATATCATACTTTTGCTGCAGCCTTAAGTGTAAATTTTCCACATCTTCCGTTTTTACCTTTACTTGTCTTCATTCTCTGTGTATTCTGATCATGCCCAGTTGACCATCTCCCCTAAACCATGCTCGGCTGCATCTCAACCTTTTCCTGACAAATTTGGTTGTGGCCTGAAGTGCAGCCATGTCCTGCAGCTCTCTCCAGTGTGGTCTGTGTTCATAGTCCACATCTCTCGAGCTGGTCATTGCTGCCCTTTCTATCATAATTTCTAAACTCCCAAGGCCTCTGACAAAAATCTGCCCCCTTGTAGCCCATGCCAAGAGGTTCTATCAGCTACTGTTACCAAGCTGCCTGATCACTCCATTTGACTTGTTGAAGGCTTCAGTTCCTGAATCACGGTGGTGATATTCTCAGTATCTTCACTCATGGATGGCCCACCCTGCAGCATAGCCTGTGAGGTGGTTGGTTATCTCACCTACACATTACCTTCCACTGAAACTCCCCATGGCCATTTCACCTCTTGTTTCCTCTGCTTGCTGAGCTTCAACTGCTCTGTCACCACAGCCTTGAACTTCTTCTCAGACCCCTCATCTATCCCTTAACTTGGCATCACATGGTTCTTTCACCCGTTCTCACCAATTATGTGTATCACCCCTTCCATCAGAAGATCCAGTGCCAGTACTTCAGCATGATTTCTCCACCTGTGCTCATCTTCATCCTTGCTTGTTCCAATTTCAGAAGATGATGTAGGCCTTTGACCCTTTTCTTCCTGTCATCTCCAGGACCTTTCTCCATCAGACTTTCCCTCTTTATGTCTTTCATCTGCATGGGTTTTGCTTTACAAAAGTGTCAGTCATCAAGGGTTTGACATCTGCATGTGCCGGGCATTGTGTCAGGCACTTGGAACACGAAGAGGTGGATAGGTCCCTGCCACCACCAGAGTTGTACTCCAGTAGAATAGGCCAAATGGTGAAATAGGGAGATTGAAATGTAACAGTGAAAGGCTAAGTGGAGCGTGCTACAGCAGCACACGGGTGAGAGCTGATTTTATGAAAGTAGCACAAGAAGGAACAGGGGAGTCGATTGGAAGTGTGTCAAATAGAAGAGTAAAAATGTTTGCAATGGCTGGAAATTTGCTCAGGAATATTGAGAGAAGTATATGAGAAATGAGTAGCCTCCTAAAGCAGTGAGAAGGCAATGAGTTCTCAGTTGTTACAGTAACGAGCATTTGTTGAGTTTGGAGCGATTATCTCCATGTCACAAATGTGGAAACATTCTGAGGGTAAGTTACTTGCCTAAGGTCACGCAGCTTGTAAGTGGGGAGCCATGCTTCAAACTCAGCTTTTACCACAGGAGAGGCCTTTCCTGATTATTCTAAGAAGAAGGTGTTTCCTAACTATCCTTATCACGTCATTTGGTTTATATCTTATATGGCACTTATTACAGCCTGTATTTATTTTATGTATTAGTTCATCGTGTACTGTATTTCCCTTACTAGATTGTAAGCTCCATGAGGGCAGGGGTGGTACCTTATTTCACTTGCATCCCAGAGCCTGACATGGTGTGGTGCATAGTAGGTGCTCAATAAATATTTGTGAATGAAAAACTGGTGGGTAACTGTGTTTGACTTAACACTGTCTATGGAGATCATTTAACACCTGTGTAGCAGGTGTCCCAGAGGAGAGCGAGGAAGTGTGTGTTTGGGGCAGACAATAGTGATGAAAGGTGCTGGGGAGCTGCGAGGAAGTCAGTGCACAGACCTAGAGTCCAAGGTCTGGGGCAAGGGCTGGGAATGGGGCATTGGTAGGGCGTGCACACAGTGGGGGTAATGTGTGAGTAGGCATTGTATTAAACCTGCAAGCCTCAGTGACCCCTTTTAGATCCAGCATATATATGTATAAGGCTGGGGAAATTCTGCATGTAATCTGTGTTGTATACTGAGGACCACTCATCTAGGTCTGGTGCATTACACTGAGTTACACAATATAGTTGTGCGTGTAAACATTCTAATTTATCATCCGGCTAACAACTTGACTCAAGTCGTCACTGGACTCAGTACTGTAGAATTGTGTAACCTGAAGTCTCTGGAAGTCACGGCCACATGCCATTAGATGAGCTATAGGCTTGTCCTGCAACACACGAGTGGTCCCCAAACCATGAAAGTACAACAGTCTGTCCAGAGAAGTCAGTAAGAAAAGAAGCTGGGAAATGAACACAACAAAGAGAGAAGGAGCAATTGGGATAGAAGGTGCGGGATCAGAGAGGCCAAAAGAGTAAAAGTACTTCAGGAAGAGTAAAGTTAAAAGGCTTTTGATATAAAAGCTTTAAAAACATTTCAGAAACAGCATTTGATTGAATCTACCCGATTATTAAGTCCTTATGTAAACAAATTAAACTATGAACCATTGTGGTTTTTTGCATGTGTATGCACCATTCCCCGAAGGACTGCAGTGCTGGGTCGTTGCTCAGAGTGGACAGAGTATGCTCCTCTTCCATCTCACTGCTCCAGAAATCCACTTAATAAATTGTCCTCACATAGAGGACGTATCAGATATTAAAATAAGCTGATATGAATAGATACTACACTTGATCTTCGCCAAATGGCCGAGAAGCAATGACCCATTGCTTTCAGTCCCATTGATTGTAAAGATACAGCCTATTAAAATTTAGGAGAGGAGTGAATCTGCATCTTAGAACTTAAGAATTGGCTCTGGCTGGTGTGGCTCAAGTGGATTGAGTGTTGGCCTATGAGCCACAGGATCACCGGTTCAACTTCCAGCCAGGGCACATGCCTGGATTGGAGCCGGGTGCCCTGTGGGGGGCATGCAAGAGGCAACTACACATTGATGTTTCTCCCCTTCCCCTCCCCTCTCTCTAAAAATAAATGAATAGAATTTATTTTAAAAATTAAAAAAAAAGAATTGTGGTCATCAAACTCTTTGGCTTCCTCACCCAGGCCATTGCTAGTAATTCCCTCAAGGACGATTTCAGTGGAATGATGAGGCTGCATCCAGGTTGCAGTGGGATGCGGACTGCAAAGTGATGGAGTGGGCAGATACGAACAACTCCAGAACTGGCTGTGATGCAGGGTGAGGCTGTAGCGAGGGAACTGGCTGACAGAAATTTTAAGGACGGGAACATCTTGAGCCTCATGTTTAAATGCTAATTGGGTAGTGGGATGGAATCAGTGGGAGAGGTGAAAATGCAGGGGGTGTGGGAGGGGTTGGCCAAGAGCATCGGTACGCTTATGTTCCTGACCAGGAGGGAGAAGTTGAGGTCCATATCGGAGCAGGTGAAGTGATGGGTGTGGACACGGGCATGTGTGTCGTTTGGGTGGTGAGTGGAAAGTTCTCGTCTAATGGTTTAGCTTTTGTGGCTGAGAATGAAGTGATGTGAACTTGAGTGGTGTGGCCAGTTCCAGAAGTGGGGAGGTGTGAGGATGGAGGTGCAAAGACAGCAGAGTTTGAAATAATGGCCCTAGAGAATGGGAAGGAAAATGGACAAGAAAAGGACAGCAGTGAGTTGGACACCGTAGCCTTAGAGTGGCATCCCTTTATCTGGGGGACTTTTCTGCAGCACTGCTCAATGTTAAAGCCTTTTTATTCAGGGTTGGGATTTTGTCAGGTGGGCGAACAGAGGAATGACAGGAATAACATCTTGGGGATGCTGGCAAGTAGTTGACGTGATGGAATCACACTCCTGAGAGTGTTCTTGCTGGAGTGAAAATGCACTCATAATTGTCAAGTTCCATGGATTTGACTTTTACTAACTTGAAAATCTGCATTTGTCACACTCCCTTCCATTTCTTGGTTTTTCCGACAATTTTTTTTCTGACTTGTCAGAAACTCCTTTTCTCTCATTTCTCCCCGGAAATGTCAACGTAGGTGTCACCTTGCTTGGTTCGCTGCCTTTCCCCAGCCTCCTGACCCACGGTTCGTGGTACACACAGCCCATGCTCTCCAGCACCCAGGAAGGCTAGGGGTCTCTTGTTTCTGTTTCTGTTAGCCATGCTATTGCAAATGTCTAGGCTAGTTTTTATGTTCAACCTGCCATCATATTTGAAGTGAGTCCCTTGTAGACGGCATATAGTTTTGTTTCGGTTTTTGGTGGCACCTTTATTGAGATATAGTTTAGAGGGGTGGTGGTGGGGGAGACAGAAAACTGTACTTGAACGACAATTAAAGAAAGAGATATAATTTCCCCTTTCTGTGAGGGCACTAGTCATACTAGATTAGGGCCCGCCTTACCGTTAGGTGCACACACCTTAAGGGTTGTTATGCCTTCTTGGATAATTGACCCCTTAATCAGGCTTCTCCTTATCCCTGATAATTTTTCTAGCTTTGTCTGAAATTAATATGGTGATTCCAACTTTCTTCAATTAGTGTTAGCATCTTTCTCCATATTCCTTTTCGTCATCTGTGACTTTGTATTTCAAGTGGGGTTCTCGTAGACAACGAGATGGTTTGGTCCTGTTGTGTTTGATCCGCCCTCACAAGTTTCTGTCATTTAATTGGTATATTTATACCATTGACATTTAAAGTGATTGTTGATACAGGTGGGATGATTAGTACATACCATATTTTTTCCTGTTTTCTATTTGTTTCCCATGTTCTCTGTTTTTCTTCTTTTTTTCTCCCTTCTCTAGTTTTTCTTTTTTTTTTTAGATTTTATTTATTTTTTAGAGAGAGAGGAAGGGAGGGAGAAAAAGAGGGAAAGAAACATCAATGCGTGGTTGCCTCTTATGCGCCCCCAACAGGGGACCTGGCCCGCAACCCAGGCCTGTGCCCTGACTGGGAATCAAACTGGCGACCTTTTGGTTTGCAGGCCGTTCATTACTGGATCCACTGAGCCACAGCAGCCAGGGGCTTTCTCTAGTTTTGATGGAACATTTTATGTTATTTAATATTTTCTTCTCAGCATATCAAGTATGCTTTTTAAAAATGTTTTTAGCCCTGGCTGGTGTAGCCCAGTGGATTGAGCATGAGCTGGGAACCAAAGGATCGCCAGTTCGATTCCCAGTCAGGGCACAGGCCTGGGTTGCAGGCCAGGTCCCCAGTATGGGGCGCATGAGAGGCAACCACACATTGATATTTCTCTCCCTCTTTCTCCTTCTCTTCTCCTCTCTCTAAAAATGAATAAATAAAATCTTTTAAAAAAAAAGGAAAAAAATGTTTTTAATGGTTGCTCTTGAATTTACAATCAATCCTTGTCTTCTTTCAGTTAACACTGTTGCATCTTGTAACAGAATATTCCCCACCCCTCCTTCCCTCTCTCTCAGTATTGCTGCTGGTCATTTAACTTAGCCATAGCTGCAGTCATTGAAGATTGTGTTGCTGCTGTGATTTTGAACAAACTGTTCAAATAAGAACAAAGTATTTTATGAGTACTTTTATGTATTCTCTAGTACTCTTCCTTTCTTTATGCAGACCCACATTTCTGACCTATATAGCATTTTCCTTTTTTTTCTGAAGAATTTTTTCTGTTTCTTGCTGGGCAGGTCTGTTTTTAATTAATTCCCCTTAATTTTCTATGTTGAGAAAGTTTTTATTTCTTACTCACTGTTGAAGGATAACTTTGCTAGACACATAATTCCAGTTGGTGGTTTGTTTTTTTATAACACTTGTACTCCACTCTCTTTTTGCTTACATAGTTTCTGAAGAAAAGTCCAGGGTAATTCTTGTCTTGCTTCCTTTATAGATAAGGTGTTTTCTTTCTATCTTGGGTTTCTTTCAAGATTTTCTCTTTGTCTTTGATTTTCTAAATTTGAGTATGATATCCCTAGGTGTGGATATTTTTACTATTTCTCCTGTTTGGTGTTGTTCTCAGAGCTTCCCAAGTATGTGATTTGGTATCTGTCACTAATTTTGGGAATTTCTCTGTAGTGATTGTTTCAGATACTTCTTTTGTGCCTTCTCTTTTGCCGAACCCTCTGGTGTTCTTCCCATTATGTGTATGTCATACCTTTTGTAACTGTCCCACAGTTCTTGGATATTATGTCTTGTGGGGGTTTTTTGTTTTTGTTTTTGTTTCTTCATTCTCTTTCTCTTTGCATTTCAGTTTTGGAGATTTTTTGCTGAACATTTCTTTGAGTTCACTGATTCTTTGTTCAACCGTGTCCAGTCTATGGACGAGTCTATAAAAGGCACTGTTCACTTTTGTGAGAGTGTTTTTGATTTCCAGCGTTCCTTTCTGATTCTTTCTTAGAGTTTCTGTATTTCTGCTTATATTGCCCACCTGTTCTTGAATCTTGTCCACTTTTTTTCATTAGAGCCCTTACCTAATTGATCACAGTTGTTTTAAGTCTTGGTCTGATCATTTCAAAATCTCTGCTGTATGTGAGTCTGGTACTGCTCCTTACTCTTATCTGCTCAAACTGTGTGTTTTGTGTCTTAGTACGCCTTGTAACTTTTTGTGGAAAGCCAGACATGATTCACTAGGTAACAGGAACCCAGCACTGGTGCCTGCAAAGGTTTCTGCCTGCTCATCTCTCCAGTACTGGTTGCGGTGGTTTGCACTGTGTTACCAGTTACCTGCTGGGTCTGAGAAGAGTTGTCGGTTTTCATTTTGTTCAGTGTTTCTAATTAGGGTGGGAACGACAGCTTCCCAGCTCCTTTCGTGCTGGACTGGACTTTCCCCAGCTCTTTTTAAAAAGATTTTACTTATTTATTTTTAGAGAGAAGAGAAGGGAAGGAGAGAGGCAGAGAAACATCAATGTGTGTTTGCCTGTCATGTGCCCCCTACTGGGACCTGGCCCACAACCCAGGCATGTGCCCTGACTGGGAATTGAACCAGCAACCCTTTGGTTCGCAGTCTGGTGCTCAGTCCACTGAGCCACACCAGCCAGAGCTTTCTACAACTCTTGAAGAGACTGTTGGCCTCCTCCCATGTTCCCCCTCCTTGTCCTGTGGCCTGAAAATCTATTGAGGAGGAAAGATGGGTCAAATCATAAGGCTCATCTGCTTTATTGTTTCATTTCTTGGCATCACTTTCCTTCACTGTCCCGTGTTCAGTGTCTTGGGAACTATTATTTCATATACTTTGGTTGTTCATTGTTTCAAGTAGAAGATTAAATTTGACTCCTGTTATTCCACCTTAGTCTGAAGCAGAAGCAGCAGATTTTATTTTCAATAATATTTAATGCCGATTTTCCTCCCAAACACTATTTCTGGCTGTATTTCTTGGACATGTTGAATATTTGAAATGAATAAGATCAGAAGAAAAGAAAGCACCGTTTCCCTCCCCAGTGGAGCCGTGTATGGGCCAAGGTTGGCTACACTTATCTTGGGTTATCCTAGCCTCCCCTGTCTAAGCTCTCTCCTCACTGTTGTGCCTCCTCCTGCCCAGGCTGTGAGAACCCACACACTTTTCTCCCATCTGCCCTTCCCTGAGCGTCAGTCCCTTTATGTCTTCAAATGAGAGTTCAACTCAGAAACATGCCACCTATGTCTCAAAGCCCTAGCAGTGTGACTAGTCAGTCCCCTAAAGGCATTTCGTTTTACTGGGGGGACAGGTGGCAGTGTTCGCATTCTAGTTTTACTTCATTCAGACCACGGTCGTAAAAACATCTACGTTGCTAATGATGTTAGGAAGTATGACGGTGATCCCTTCAAGTCTTGTTTTTTACTTGAAAAGTGCTACCTTCGATAGTACTCTTTCTGAAAGACAAACTCATCATAATTGAAACTGAGAGTAGTGACATGTTTGCCAAGAGTGGGATTATATTTCTGTGCACTTGGCTTAAGTGACAGCAAACTGGACTGATACAATATTCAGATAACACAGCCACAACCTGCCTGTTAGTAAATGGACCTCCATATGCCAGAAACGTAAAAGAACGCCCTTCTGCAAAGGCTTATGTACCTATCCCATGCTTTTCCCCACTTTGCAGTGTTTTCTATAGACAGCAGGAAGCTAACTCAGTGTTCTAGAGCTGGGCTGAGTTCGTTGCTGCTGGTACAGTTGGGAAGCCTAGAGCATGTCGCTTCACCAACGGATGTGCCCACTGTGGTCCCCCATTGCAGGTTTGCACTTGAAAAACACAGGGATTCTGATACATTGTGTTTTTCACAACCTTGATTTTAAAAAATCGTGGTGCGTTTATACTTGCCTATGTTGCATTATCTGCTAATTTGACAAATACATGTGACCAGGTAAACAGGGGCCCTGGAGTTTAAGCTTCTTCAACTTCATGGTAGAGCCCCCTCTGAGTTCAGTTTTTACAGAAGCATTTGAGAAGGAACTGTACTGACTCTTATCGGGTTCCATGGTCCTATTAGAGAGAATAAAATATAAAACGGCACAAATAAGGAATACAGATGCAACCTCACAACTGACCTTCAGGACCTGAGAGAATGTTGAGGGTGGCTCGGTCAGTTCAGTTCTGGCGGATATGACAAAGGACCACAGCCTGGGTGGCTGAAGCTACAGAAATGCATTTCTCACTGTTCTGGAGGCTGGAGGGCTCAGAACAGGGTGCTGGCGGTGTGGTCAGGCCGCAGGGAGGCACCGCTCTCAGGTTGCATATTGCTGACTTCTTGTTCTGTCCTGGTGAAAAGGGGGGGCACGCTGGTCCCACGCTGGTCCCCCTGGCTCCTCCCATGACCTAATCACGCCCCAAAGGCCCCACCTCCCAGTATCATTACATTGGGGATTCAGGTTTCAACGTGAATTTTTTTTGGTAGGGGACACAAATTCAGTCCATAGCAGCAGGTCTGTCCTTAAGCCCCCACCCTGCCCCTGGAGCCCAGTCTTCAGATTTAGCTATGACCCAAGGTCACTTAGGATCAGAGGGAAAATTGGGGGACGGCTGATCAGGTGACAAGTCAGGAAACTTATTACTAAGACAATGAATTTTATAGAATTTAAGTTTCTACTTTATTTAGCATGTGTAGGTGGGTTTTTTTTTTTTTACCAAAATTATTAAGAAGATTGAAAGTTACAAAATTCAGCATATAATTGTGCTCATTTATTTGTATTTAATGGGTAAAAAGTATGACTACTAAAGTCTATTATGATAAAGCTAACTAAAAAACAGTGATACATGAACTAATGAATAAAAATAAAGTGCTTATGTTTTAAAGTAGACCAGTTCAAACTAATAAAAAGTGTAGAAAATTCCAACCTATTACAAAGTTGTCTACACAAAAACACTTTTGAAAGGTGACTCACACAACAATGTAAAGAGCTAAGCAGCGTGTTTAACATTCAGATATGCAGTGGAATCGATGGCAACTTAAGAGCTGCCTCCCTCTGCCTTCCTGGGAGAGAAGGTTGTGGAGAGGGAAGCAGAGAAAGTACCAAACTTCAGACCCAGGCTGGGCAGCGGGGACCTGCTCCCCTAAGAATACCCAGGAGAGACCAGCGGCTTAGATGTTTTGCAGCAGTAGGGATGTTAGACAAAAACACGGAGGAGGTAGGTCAGTCTGAAATCAACATTTGCCACCGACAGCCTCACCTGCTTCCCAGCACAAACGTGAGCATCCCCAGAGATGGAGACCACCTTCACCCTGCTGTCCCCACCCTGAAGGTTCTGATGACACCCACGGATAACATTTAGGTGGCATTGTAGCTTAAAAGTACTTGGATAGGCTCTTACTTACCCACGCATCTTCAGAGACTGACTTACCAGAGTGTATGGAAAGAAAGATACCTCACAATTGGAAGTGGCCCTTCTCACCCTTAGCTGCACGCTGGGTACACCAGGGGAGTTTCAAAAATCGTGGGACTCAAACCACTTCCCAGGCCAATCAGAATTCCGGGGCCAGGAGCCAAGCACAGCAATACAGAGGCTTCATGAAGCAGGAACTCAGCCTGCTGTCCAGCTGCCCCAAATTATCTGAATTTAGAAAGGAACACACAGTTTTAGTGAGTGCTGTATTTTATTTTGGCGCAGGCAGACCCAAAATCACAGAAGGGGAGAGAGTAGGGTCCCCTTTCAGAGCCTACCTCCTTCAAGAATTCAGGTGATTTCTCATTTGTCTCCCTCTTAAGGAGCATTTGAGAATTCAGAACAGCAGTTTTTCTTTTATCTTCTCAGCCACCATCACTGTTTGCCAAATTTCTATACATGTTTTGGTCTATTGCTGTACTTTCTGTTAGTGGTGTATCCATTCAAGGGTCACGGCCATACTGTTTTAATGATTGAGGCTTTATAATGCGTTTTGCTCTCTGGTCAAGCTGTTTCCTTCTTACTGTGCTGCTTTTTCAGAGTTGGAGAGAAAGGTTTAATCAGTCACAAGTTTGTTCAACCTAGACTTAATTTCTCATGTCCAGGGTTTGCAAATTCTTCCCCCCCCCCCACTGCCCCCAGCCCTATTCTCTTTTCTTTGTCTTTGTTGAAACTTTTTCTGTCAAATTAAACGTAGGAAGGAAATGAAGAGGAGTGGCACAGGCGAAGTGTGGTGGGCGCTGGAGCCTGTAGAAACCTGAGGTTTTAAAGAAGGGCCTGAAAATCACTGACTCACTTATGTATTATCATACTGTGTGATAGTTTGCTTGAAATGGCAAGCAGTTCTTCTAAATGTATGCAATTAATATCATTTTTATATTTATAGCTAACATTAACATTCTTTTCTCTGTAAACACTAATTAGTGACTGTTGAGTCTCCCTTCTCTCCCCACACACACATCTCCTCTCTCTAACCCCCCCCCCCCATTTCTCAGGGCACAGACCCAGACCGTGTTCCACACTCTCTCAGGACTAGAGGCAGGCATGGCATGATTTCAGACCAAGAGCCCCTTAAGACTGTCTTCATTCACTTACCAATGCCTCTCATTTCTTTGTTACAAGAGAAAAAATGCTTTCATGACATGAAAGAAACTGGCAAGCATTATTAGTGTGACTAAGCTTTACTCTAAGCATACGTGAATGCTTTCTCCTTTAGACAGCCACCAAGGAAAACAATGAGGAAACCGTGGAGGCCACTGAGGGGGTTACCATCACAGGAAAAGGAGGGGAGGCATGCAGAAGGCTCTGGGGGTGTCCCAGGGTTGTAGCAGTCTCCTGTTACTGTCTTCTACCTGAGTGTGCACAGAGGGAACTGTGGGCTGGTGCGTGCCGGGGCCGGAGAGACGTGGTGTGGCCTCTGATTATGGAAGCTTCATTTTTATCCGCGGGAAAACTGGCCTGTTCAGCTGTTACTTTACTGAGCCTCCACTGTGTGCAGAGGTGCTGTGGGGAGTACAGAGATTTTTACAAAAGGATGCTTTCCTTGAGATTTTTGAGATTTCTTGGAGAAGTAGCACAAACTTACAAAGATCAGAATGAATGATAAATTCACTAGAAGGTAACATTGGTGAAAATCTGAACGACCTGGGGTATGATGATGATTTTTAGCACAAACACTAGCAGTAATTGATAAACTGGATTTCATTACAATTAAAAACCTCTGCTCTGAAAGCCACTGCCAAGAAAATGGGAAGACAAGACACAGACTGGGAGAAAACATTTGCAAAAGAAATATCTGATAAAGGATTGTTACTCTAAATCACAAAGAACTCTTAAAAACTCTACAGTAAGAAAACAACCAGTTTAAAAAATGGGCAAAAGGCCTGAACAGACATCTCACCAGAGAACATACACAGATGTCAAGTAAGCATATGAAAAGATTCTCAATGTCAGATGTCATTATGGAGTTGCACAGTAACCTATTGAAAATGCCTACCACCGTAAACAGTGCCACACGAAGAATGAGCCCAAATGGGGACTGCAGGGTCTGGGCGATAACGGTTTGTCATGTAGGCTCATTGACTGTGACACACGATCACTCTGGTGGGGCATGTTGGTACTGGGGGAGGTTTTGTACGGGGTGGGGGTGGGGGGGTGGCGGGGCAGAGGGTGTGTAGGAAGTTTCTGTAGTTTCTGCTCAATTTTGTTGTGACTCTAAAACTGTTCTGAAAAATGGTATTTTTTGAAAGGCAGTGTACATAAGCAAATAGTTTACACTCTATCAGCTTAAAAAATTGCATGGAGGTATGTCAGCTGCCAATAGTTGCCTTTAAAGAACCGAGTACTGGATGAGAGAGAATGAATCACAGACCTAAATGTAATGCCTAAAACCGTGAAACTTGTAGAAGAAAACAGGGAAAATGTTTTTAGGATCCGTGTTAGGCAAAGATTTCTTAGCTCAACACCATCAACATTCATTAAGAAAAGAGATACACTGAGTTTCACTATCATAAAGTTCTGTTTTTAAAACACATTGTTGAAAAAATGAGATGAGTTACAGACTGAGAGGAAATATTTTCAAAAGACATAGCACATATCCAAAAAAATATCTGTGTGTGTGTGTGTGTGTAACCAAGAATAAGAAAACAAACCATTCAGTTATTCAGTGGGCAAAATAAGTTGAATGGAAATTTCACCAAAGACTGTATGGATGGCAAATGATCGCATGAAAAGACGCGCAGAGTCATCAGCCATTAAAAATGCAGGTTAACGCCACAGAGAGATACTGTGCATGTGTTGGAGTGGCCAGGAAAAGAAACGAAAACACCGTGCTGTCAGGTCCAACACTCATCCCCTGCCAGGGTTAATGCACAACTAGGACAGCCCCTTTGGAGAACAGTTCGGGAGTTTCTTGTAACGTTAACCGTACACTTCAAATGTGATTGAGCAGTTCCACTCCTAGGTAATGTAGGAGAAGTGAACACGTGCATTCCCACTAAAACCTGTGCTCCAAGTCACAGCATTTCTATTCATGACTGTCTTAAACTTGAAATGATAGAAATGACTTTGAACTGGGGAACGGGTAAACTGTGATGCATCTGTACACTGGCATGCTTAGCAGTAGAAAGGGCATACTGCTGATACACACATACTATGGACGAGTCTCAAATGCATTGTCAAGTGGAAGACACTAGACTCCAAAGGTTACGTCATGTGTAGTGCCGTTTATGTGACATTCTGCAAAGGAAGAAAACAGAGCAGGAGTCGCCAGGGGACGGGGGTGGCAGGAAGGATTGACTACAGAGGGCCGTTTGGACGTTGGGGAGCTTTAAGTTTTCATGGTGGCTACACAGCTTGAGTTCTGTTAAGTCTCACAGAACTGTTCATCTAAAAGGGTAAATAGTACTGGATGTAAATGTGATGATTAATTTTCTGTGTTGCCTTGACTGGGCTGAGGGGGATCTGTGAGGGGAGAGAGAAGGAGAGAATTTAAGGAATTGGCTCTGCCAAGTTCAAAATCTGCAAGTGGGCTGGCAGGCTGGAGACCCAGGCAAGAGTTCATGTTGCAGCTCCAGGATGAAGGCGCTCTGGAGGCAGAATTGCCTTTCCCTTGCTGGAGGGGCGGGCAGTGTCTTTTTTCTCTTAGGGCCTTCCACTGATTGGATGAGGCCCACCCATGTTTTGAAGAGTAATCTGCTTTACTCAGAGTCTGCTGATGGAAATGTTAATCTTATCCTTAAAAAGCCCTTCACTGAAACATCTAGAGTAGCATTTGACTAAATATCTGGATACTGTGGCCAAATTGACACATAAAATTCACCACCACACTCAGCAAACGTTAGCTGACCATCACTTCCCTGGTACAACGATGCAGGGGAGAAAGGTTCCTCCTCTCAGCTACCTCACGGTTGGGTCAGGTACAGGAACTTGCACACACAGGAGGAGGCGGAGTTCACCCCGCAGGTGGGCACTGGGGAGTGGGGTGAGGGGTGCTCCTCAGAGCAGGTGACAATTGAACGGAGTCTTGAAGGCCTATTGCTGCATTCTGAGCTCCTAGAACTGCGTTTGGCACATAGCAGGTGCTTCATAAATATCTGAGTGACGGTGGGAGCAATGGGCAGAGAGAGATGGGGGAAGACAGTGATAATCCTCGCCGAGGAGTCAAGTGCCGTGGATGGAGAGTGATCGATTTTAAACCGTGCATGCTATCCGCGTTGGGAAGTTGTCGGCAATGTGCAGAGCAGACTGGGGGGGCTGACGGGGGGCTGGAAGAACAGTCTGTGTCTACTACATCTGACCAGGCATGACATAAATCGGCAGCTCACTAAGCCATTGGCAAGCCTGACTGGCGAGGGATGGAGAGGAGAGATTTAGGAGGCAGGACTGAACGCTGAAGAGGCTCCAGGCATGGACCCGCACAGGAAGGGCCCTCACACACCCTTGTGTTAGGAATGAGGTCTCAGACCCAGAGGAGGGCAGCAGCTTGCCCCCCACCGCCCCTGCCCCCAACAGCGTACATGGGACTGGAACCCAGGTCCTACCCTCTGGTCAGGTGCTCTTCCAAGGCCAGGTGGCCTGTGTTCCCTCTCTTGCTCTCCTAGCCAACCTTGTCCTCAGGCAAGTTCCCAATGTCATTCCAGCCTCCACTGGGGGAGGTGAGCCCTCAGACCTCGGCACTCAGTGCCACCTTTGGCTGCAGAAGGAAAGGCAGCGCTGCCATTGATGGGCTCGGTCTGTGGGGATGGCGATGGGGGCAGGGGTCACCTGCGGCTTCTTCTGGGCACAGTGCCCATTCTGGAGCAAGCCCGCCCTGCATGGCCTGAGGCTGACCTGGACCGGCACTTGTTATTTTAAGTAATTCACGTTGGAGGGAGGAAGTGAATGAGGAAAATGTGAAAATGAGTAGCTCTTGCAAGACGTACGTGATAAAGGAAACGGAACATAAAGACTGAAGAAGAGGCACATCTGCTATTTTTGCTCCTTCTTGCAACAACCTCTAAGTCAGACTCTTCACCCGCAGTAGGAACCCCTCAGCTTCTGAGTGATTTCCCAGCCCTAGCCCGATGGGAATGCAGGAAGGTGGGCGCTGGGACGGGGTGGGGGGCCTGAGAACCAGTGTGAGCCCTCCAAACAGCATCCCCACCACCCGGCCTTGTGCAGGGAGCAGGGGGGTGGGCTTTGAATGCTGGCCCTTCTCTCGATTCCATTTATTGAAGATTGGGGTGGCTTACCTCAGTCATCCCCAATCCCAGGCACATCCACACCCAGATTCTTCCTCACAAGCAACCAGGAAGGCAAAGGAGACATTTTCATAAGAATATGGACATTTTAACATGGAGAAATACTGGCATTCTCTCTCCAGTCATTTTTCCTCTTTTTGGAGGCCGGTGGTGTGCCCAGCGACCATGTGCCAGTGGGGGCTGAGCCTGGGGACTGGCAAAAATGTCGCAGAGGGCTGGGGCTGATGGCGCCAAATGATTCTGAGCTTTTTGCAGGGGAACCGGTTTCCATGCTGATGCCTACCCGCTGCTGCGATGAAGGGCTGCTGTGGGTCCACGGTCCCTGAAATAGCCCCCAGCCAGCCTCCCCGGGCCTCCGACTTCCCTGTTGGTGCCTCTGGAGTGAGCTGTTGAAGGCTCTGGTTGAAAACAAACCATCGCGGGAGAGTGTAGATGAAGCTGTTAGCTACTCGCGCCTTGGCTCTCAACAGTTCATTTCCGTTGATGTGCGCTCAGCTCTGTGAAGATTTATTGGGGATTCAGGGGAAGAGGCAGCCTGCTCTTGCCAGGGCAGCAGTCACCCCGGTTTGGATCCGGAGCAGCTTCGGAGGAATGGAGGAGGGGTTGTGCCAGGTGAAGGGAGGATGGAGGCCAGACCTGCTGGGAACGAGGGTGGGAGCAGCGCCCAGGGAAGTGACTGAACACTTGGAGTGATTGCCACGAGGCATGCGAGGGAGGGGAAGGTGGCCCGTGCGGGAGTGTGGGGGCACCTGGGCTGGAAGCCAGGGTCTGCAGGGTTGCCTGTCAGCGTGGTTGTGTCATTTTCTCCAGCAGTGAGGACAGCCTGGAAGTAGAAGTAGATGGTGAAGTCATCCGTAGTTGTGGGTTGGCCGGGCAGGTAACAGCGGTAGGAACATCCTACCCACTTCTCCCTTTTATTTGGGACAGGAAGTAAGCAGGGACTAAGTGTGGCTATATGAGTGGATTTGGGCTGATGATTGGATGGAAAGGCTCTAGAATAGGAGGGTAGACTGCTGGGGCTCTCCCTTTTGTTAGTCCCTCCTCTTCATCATGGTGTCTGGAAGATCGACACCATGGCTGGAGCGCAGGCAGCTGTCTTGGACTATGAGACAATGCACTAAAAATGAGTGAACAGCAGGAGAAGAGGGGCATGGGTCCCTGATGCACTGACGGTCACCACCCCACTTTTTTATGTGTGAGAGAAATAAACCTATGACTTTAAGGACTATTCTTCAGATTTTCTGTTTTACGCTGCTAAACCTAATCCTCACAGAAACAGACCACGTATGGGGAAATTGTGGGTAATTATAAGAATCTCAGTAAAGTGATCGACCATGGGGTCTTAACAAAATAAGAAAGGACGAGAAGCCAGGAGGCGACCGGTCCACTGGAGAATGGGGGCTACCGCCTTGGGGCACTACCAGCAGGGCAGCCTGGGCACGGGCAGAAGGTCTCTAAGAGTGGAAAACAGGACTTTGTGGTTAGAAAGTGAAATTTCTGATTTTATGGTTTCACGGTTGGCTTGACAAGATGTGGTCACAGAAAGTGCTAACATCTCCTATGTGCTTCCTGTGCAGCCTGCTCCCCTTTAAGTAACTGGCACGCCTGACCACACTCCTCACCCACCCTTTGGAAGGTAGCTTCCTTTATTAGCCTATTTCATAAGTGAAGAAACTGAGGCTCAGAGAGGTCAGGAAACTTAACTGAGGGGAGCAAAACTGGTAACTGGCTAGGTTGGCATCAGAATCCAGGTGCATGACCCCAGGGCCCTAGCTCTTAGCCACGCCCACTCTTCTGCCTTGCACAGCCCCAGGAACACGAGCGTGCAGGCAGAGGTGAAGGCCTGCGAGGTGGCTGGTGGCTGCGCCTTCTTCACGGACGTTCAAGCCCCACAGCGTCGTGGCCCAACGTGAGGTGTGGGGAAGGCCGTGAGCCACAGTGCCAGACCTGAGTTTACAGACCAGGGCAAGGAGAGCCCTAAGAGGGTGTGAAGGAGGTGGGATCCAGCCACCCTGTAGCACACTGCCCCTGCCCCTGGGGCTCAGAGGCTTGTAAGACAACATGGGAGTCTAGGGAACCAGCACCCCACAGCGTGCGGTAGATTGCCGCTGATGCAGGAGAAGGGTGGGCTCTAGAGCCAGATGCTCAGGGTTCGGATCTCATCTCCGCCTCCTACGCTGTGCCACCTTGGACAAGTTAGCTGACCTTTTGTGCCTGTGTCCTCGTGTGTTTGGGCATGGTAATCGCTCCTACCTCACAAGCCCATGAAGATGAAATGAATGAACGCTTCTCACAGTGCCCAGCACATGGTGAGCACTCGGTCCTGTTGATGCTGCTATTTCAGAGCTTCGTGGAGAAGGTAAGGACCCGTGTGACAGAGCGGAGCAGGATGAGGAGGGCAGAGGCCGAGGACAGGCTTCCAGAAAGGACAAGGAGAAACCACAGGTCTGGGCCAAACCGCCTCCCAGGGAAGGCTGTCACCCTTACCCCCAGACATCACTCTGGCCACGCCCCTAGCTTGTCAGTCTACGTTTCTAATACAAGAAAAGACCCAACCCCTTCTAATTAAATGTCTTGAGCATCTTGGGAAGGCGAGTTTTCCTTGAGCTCCCAAACCGCACATGCCCACCTGTCACCCAGCACCTGTACCCAGGTCTTTGTCTAATAGTGTTTGTTGGGTGATGGCACGAGCTGCCCCAGATGTGGCCAGGATGGGGCCCGACTGTGTTCGCTGCCTTCCTTGTCCTGCCCGGTGCCCTGTCTGCCAGCTCCGGGCCCTGTCCCTGCCCTGGCACTGCCTTGGCTCTGACTGCTCCACATTCTGTTTGCTCCTGGAGGCCCCACCCACTGTGCATGGCCAGCTATTTACTCCTCTGGGTCCACAGTTGTTATTAGACACCATTGGAACCCAATCCTGCTGAGAGAGTCGCTTTTATTAGCAAATGTCATAAGGTTGGCGTCTGTGTGTCTGTTTAGGAAAATCTCCAGTGAGGCTGAGACAAGTATTAGGATGACAGGGAATCTGTCACAGAACCTGGTGCCCCTGGGCCAAACAAACGTCTGGGGGTCCACAGGACCATGGGCAGGCCCCAGTTCCCTCCCTGGTCTCAGCAGCTCTGGTCCAGGAGGGTGCAGCCCCAGGTCCTGCACTGGCGCAGCCCTGAAGCCCAGCACTTAGTTCTGTACTCTGCTGATGACGTGCCTTGTGATGCTGGGCAAGTCATTTCATCTCCGTGGGCATCATGGCGTCAGTCTGTGAAGTGGAAAGAATGAGTGTTGCTTCCCAGGGCTTCTAAGAGGCCCAAGCAGAAGAATTAAATTGAAAGTGCAGTGACATATGGGCCACCATGCATGGAGTGCCCAGCATTGCTGCGGGGTTCTTGTGGGAAGTGCAAGAACCAGCAGATTTAGCCTTCGAGACAGCGCCTGGGTCACTGTCAGAGAGGCTACGTCTCTGGCCCAGGTTCACAAAGCTGGTGAGCAGAGGAGCTGAGATCGAGATTTTGGTAAGTCTAGCTCCAAAGGTCATACTATTTTTTTCTGTGCCAGAAGGCAAAACAGCCTAAAGAAATGACCACCTCCCAGCCCCCACCCCAGGGTATCTGGGAGGCCTGTGAAGTGAGGTGAGCAGAAGAGGGGATGGGGCTCGGGCAGAGCTGGGAAGAAAAGTAGAGAAAAGGAAGGGATGTAGATGGGCACGTTAGCTTGGAATGAGCAGCAGGCCGGCTCTGGGGGCTGGTGGTTTCCTTTTTCTTAGTGATAGTTACATGGGTGTCTTCACTTTGTGGTAATTCATGGAGCTGCACACCGTGACTTGCGTACTTTTCTGTACATATGTTAGACTTTTTTAAAAGGTTAAAAAGAAACTAGGAACTTTGTAGCATATAGTTCTGGAGTCCAAATGTATTTTTAAAGTTCATACTCATACTATTACATAGGCAGCTCTCATCTGCATCTATCCAAATGACATTAAAAGTTACCTTTAAACATCTGAAGATATCCAGGTAAAATTCCCAAGAGTCCAGGTCAACATACAGATCCCAGAACTGAAATTCTGAGAACTGCTGCCCGGCTCCTGACATGGGACCCACATTGGTCACAGGCCCCCCTCCTCCTGCCCAGCTAGAAGACTATTTTCTTCAGCCTCCCTTGAATCTAGAGCAACTACATGACTTAGGTTAGCCAGTGCGATGTGAGCAGAAGAGGGTAATGTCCGTGAAGGGAGAAAGACCCACCCTTTTTTATCTTTCCCCCATCTCGTTTACTGGACCTTAGATGTGATGGCTGGAGCTCTGGTTTCTGCCTTGGAATATGAGGACAGGAGCTATATCCTTGGGATATTTGGGTGATGAGCTGAAGGAGCCAGATCAACAAAGACTTTTTGAAGTGGAGCCACTCCCCTAGCCTTGGATTGCTCCTCTTACATTATCTGCTATATGATAGAGAAAAAGTATGTGTATCTTTATTAAATCTTGTCATTTGGGGGATTTCTGTCCCTGAGCTGAACCCAATTGTAATTCATACTCCCTGAACTAAGGTGGGGGAACGATGGTGAGGGGGTACAGGGCAGAGGGGAATAAAGGGGAGAAAAAATGGGACAACTGTAAGAGCATAATCAATAGACTATATTAAAAAATAATTCATACTCCCCCCCACTATGAAAGACACAGTGGCCTTGTCCTCTCTGGGCCTAATGGTCAACCCAGGATCTGATGGGAACCCACCCTTTGACAGACTTCAAATTGAAAAGACAAGAGATCTGTCACCACCGCGAAAAATGCCATTAACCACTCCCTGACCTTAAGGCCCCACGTGAAAGCTGAAAGGATAACCCAAGTGGAATGATTTCATGGGACCCAGGGAGTTTCCCAACTACCTCTTTCACATACGTAGTGCCCAAAATTCTGTCTTCATAAGATTATTATATAGTCATAAGAATTCCTCATCAAATACAAATGCTTCTAGGGAGGAGCACCTCATACTGGCATGAAGTCGCTATCTCAGAAGTAGAGACTGAGTTAGAGAATTCTGAAGATGAATGGGACCTTGGGGGTCATTTAGCCCAGTGGTTTCCAAGCCCTCAGGTTCTGAGATGGCGCCTAGAGGGCTGTCATTTGGAGCAATGAGGGGCATGAGGGGAGAACAGAGGACACAGGGCTCCCTTTTGCTTTGAAGCCAACTTTCTGTGCTGGGAAAAGTTTAAAAAACCACATCTCTTATTTTATGGGCTAAAAACAAGTCCAAGGTTGCCAGTAGGTTAATGAAGCCTGAATTCCGATGGCCAGTGAATAGCAGAGCCAGACCAGGAATTCGGGTTTCCGACTCTCAGGACTGCACTCTTCTGACTGCTCCATACTTCCTTCGATTGCCTTCAAACTAACAGGTAACCTGCAGACAGTTAACCCTGCAGGAGGGTTAGCCTCAGACGTGCCTTAAGGAGATGAGATAGTGAGACCTAAGGCACGCAGTTCTGTGGGAGGACAGGGAAGGGGTAGACCCTGGTCTGGGCTTCTCCGGGGATGCTGGAGAGCCACGGACCGCAGATGGTGCTGGGCACACGGAGTAGTCAAGTGCTGCCCGGGGCAGTGAGAAGCCACGGAGGGTGCCTGACCCCCATCACACACCTGTTGAGACTCACCCTTTGTGAAGTCACTCCCTCTATCTCAGGCCATAGTAAATAACACAGTTCACCTTAGACATGGATGACTACATTTTCGCTCTTACATTTTCACATTTAACCATCACAAACTCCTATTTTGGGAGGTCGGTGTTATATTTTCCCGTATACACGGGAGGACATGAGGGAGTAAGAGAGGCTCTTTCCAGAGCTCCCAGAGCTGAGTCCTAAAGCATGTTTCCTCTTGACTTCCGGCCCTGAGATCTTTGCTGCCGTCCCACAGCACCCCCCACACACTGAGACACTGTCAGCCACTCTCTCCATCCTGGCACAGCCTTTGCAGCCAACCACTGAGGCTGTCAGACAGCAAACAATCCATTTCCACACTTGCAACTTGGCTTACCTGTTGCCTGGCTTCTTACGGGGTGGGGGGGGTGTGTGTGTGGGGGGGGGCGGTTGGGCAGGAGTCAGAGCCTTGGTGACCCCGTACACGGTTCTGAAATGTTTCTGGGATGTTGAAGGGCACATCTCCCCACTCTCGTTTCTCTCATCGGCACTACCCGATCACAGCACCCATGATCCATTAAAAGGAGGAAAGGGGAAACGTAAGTGGAAAAAGTGCTCCTCTTGATGATGGCAGACGCGGGGGTTGACTCCCCAGCGTCCCTTCCATCTCCAGCTGCATAGCAGCAATGTGGTTTCTGAAAATGACCCCAGCTCCTGGGACAGGGTCCTAGCAGACTAAGCCAACAATGATAATACCATCATTCTCTTGTCAGTCATTGGTGCCGTGGTCCCAGGCATAAGCCAATCAGTGCCTTGCACCTCTCTCCTGATTATTATTGGTGCCAGGTTGGGGGAGAGTCAGTCTCTCTCCCCCCTCCCCCTCTCCCTCTTCCCTTCTGCTCTTGCCCCAGTGACTGTGGGCATTCATCACATGACCGTGAGGACACCCACTCTTAGTTAGAAGCCCACATTTTAACTCTGGACCTTCAGATTATGAGGCTGAGGTGCTGCCCACTGCGCCAGGGGGACCGTTAGAAGCCTATACTTTAGATGGCAGAGCAGAGGATGGAAGAGCCTGGGTTCTAGAAATACTGATTAGCTAACTGTGGAGCCCACCCCACCTCTGGTTTTTCTGATATGTGGGGAAATACATTTCTCAATGGTTCCTTCACTTTAGTCAAAAGACTTTAATTGACCCACTGATGTTCAGGACACAAGAATTCTGGACACAAGGAACACAACCCATATTTATGCTCAGCAGTCCCTAGTGACAAGGGGCAAGTATTTATGAGACGGCTGGTCAAACACAGAGGGCACTTTATGCATGGAAATGTCATCCTGTGATCTCCAGGCTGCGCCTCGAAGATAAATGAATCTATGCTGATTCGTCACCAGGGCGGATAATGGATTAGCATATTATAACTTATCAGGCCTTTGTAAATAGAATGTGTGGCTGCAGGGGAATAACTTTTACCGTGACTGTTCAGGTCAGTGGGGCAGGACTCTGCACAGAGCTCTGCATGTCACACGGTGTGGACCAGGGATGGCAAACCGCAGCCTGTGGGCCACCTCGGTTTGTGCCCATGCACCTCTGTAGCACTGCGACAGCAGAGTCACATGCGACAGAAACCACACGGCTCCCAAAGCCTGCAGAATTTACTCGTTGGCCCTTTCCGAAGAAGTGCGCTGGCCCCTGGAGTACAGCACTGTCTCCTTGGCCTGCCAGTGATGGCAACGTGGCAAACCCCCCCACAGCACGCCAGGCAGGCACTTTGGTGACTGCACTTGTGGCTGATGATCTGTTTTTAGGGCGTTCAGGCAGAACATGCCCCTTACTTTTCATATATAAGTATTGACATTGTTGGATGACAAGAAATTTTCTTTAAAATAATCTTTTACCCACTAATTTCTGTTATGGCATCAGGTACGTGTCCCTCCAGAAAACCACTCCCCATTAGATTGCGTTGAAAGGTGTGAGGATGTGGCTCAGGTGACGGTCCCCTGGAGGTGTCTTTACAGTGCTCTGAGTGCAGTTCTAACGGGACATGACCTTTCTTGCAGGCACAGATGCTACTTCCGGTTAAGTTTCCACCAGAAACACTAGAATATACATGAAGGCTCTCGGAGCCTTTCCCAACAGCAGGGCTTTCAAAGGGAGGGAGAAGAGCGTGTTTTTGCACCAGGAACCTGTGGAGCAGAGGGAACCCCAGAAAGTGGCAAAAAAAAAGCAAACAGTGCGCCAGAGACAAGCTCAGTGCGCAGTGGACCAGCCCTGAGGGACCACGCTTAACTCATTTCCATGAATAGTAAATGAATCGGAGGATGAAGCACTTCATACAGCACCAGCGTTCATAAGGCAGTGATCCTTGGCCTCTCTCCCTCACCTGCCCCCCTGGCAGGAGGCAGAGAATTCATTCTCAGGCTGGTACAATAATGAGACATCATTGGGAGTGGGGGTGGGTAACTGTGGCAGCAGGGAGGGGCCCTGATGTCAGGGAAAAGAAATATAAGCTGTCACATCTAGGCCTTTTCAGCCACTTCTTCCCCAAACCGCTCCCCACCAGCCTGCGGGTGATTGATCTAAAAGGCAGATCTGACCCTGTCACTTCCCTGATTGAAATCCTGCAATGGTTCCATGGGGAATCCCGACTCCCTGCGCTCCGGCTCCTGCCCACCCAGCCCAGTCTTGTCCCCGCAGCCGCACTGAGCTGACTGCCCTTTGTCACCCACAGCCAAGCTTTGCCCACGTGGCCCCTCTGCCCAGCACCCCTCATCCTTCTTCACCTGGTTGACTGTCTTTACCCATCACAGTTCAGGTCACCTGCCTTACCATTCTGCCCCCTGCCCACCTCCCCACCCTGCCTCCCCCAGTTTGGGTGGGAGGGACACTCACCCTACTGTAGAGTTTGTCTGTCTGCCCTCTGCACCGCACCAGAACCCCTCTAAGCACACAGAGAGTCACCGATCCTCATTTCCTTGGCATATCACTCAATACCTAGCACACAAGTGACACTCCCACCGTGTCTACTGGATACCTGGAGCTTTTATTTAGAACCTAGGACAGCGGGTTTTTTCAGTGAAATGACACAGGCTTTGCTGTGGCCATGGCGTTGGTGTCGGGGGTCTCTCCTGGGGCTTTGGAAGTGGGTGATCGTGGAGGGATACTCTTCCCCTTTCTCTTCTCAGGCCCCCAAGGAGTGTTAGGCGTCTCTAAGTAGCTCTATGTTTAGGGCGTTCTTTTGAAATGCCAGCATTGCACAGGCCACCGACAGGTCATGTCCAGGGGCCTGCGCTGGATCGGAGATGACAAACGTTCTCTTGGCTGAATTTGTCCCTCTTCTTCCTCAAAGGGCAGAACCTGATCCCAGGGTTTGTAACTCAGGGCTCGGCCTTTCAAGTTAGCAAAGGAGATTCCAGGTCCATTTTGGCCGCGATGTCATCTAAATGTGTCCTGAGCGACCTTATTATTATAAACGGTGTCGTGTTTCTGGCTACCTGTGGGACTCTGGCATGCCTGCGGTGGAAACGAATCTCTCTGCACCGTGGTGCCCTGGATGCATCAACCCGATGGATTAGCGACAGCGTCCCCACCGTTGGAAACAAACCGGATGAATGAGGGCCAGGGTAGGAGAGGAGTACCTGGGAGGTGGTGCTAAGACAGAGGAGGCCGGGAAACTAATATAAAGTAATACTGAATGTCACCTGTGACTGAAAAATAAAATTTAACACGTAAAATTAAAAATTTTTTTAAATAAATATGTAGAGATTATTCTAAAGGAGAAAAAAAGACAGAGGGGGATGTTTCTCAGGTTGGAGAAGTGAAGGCCAAAAGATGACTTCACATGCATGTCCACGATTATGTAATAAGTTATTGAGAACGCCACTCGCACTTCCTAGGGGAACTGAACAGGGGTTTAAGTCACAGTTCTGTTCTGTAATAATTCATTGAAAACACGGCCAACGAAGCAGAGTCCAGTGTCTGCAGTTGCTCTGCCATGGCAAACCCTGGCTTTCTGGATTACAGGTTTATCGACGGGCATTTCTGCTTAGTGGCCATAAGACCCTCTTGTCACAGACAAAGTGTCCCCAAACCAGACGTCAGCCTCTTGAAGCTTGCCTTGTTAACACAAATATAAAGAGACACAGGAACAGCATGTACTTATCACAAACTCCTTGAACACGTGGGTGGAATGTCACTTACATAATCTGGCCATCTGACACAAAACCTGGCTTTCTTAAACCAGGAGGAACCCAAGGTCTCTGTTAGAGAGGACTCTTTCCATTTTACACAGGGGACAATGCTCCCAGCATGAGCGATGCCCGTCAGTTATCAGCAGTTTAGCAGACTGTGCCAATGTTGACGTTTGTTCTTGGCTGCATCGTGCACGAGTGTGTGCTTGAAACAATGACGCAGCTGTCCCCATCCCTGGCAATTAGGATGTAAAAATGGTGTTCGGCTGACTCTGGCATGTGATTGCTTATGCGTGTGTTTACTCTTTTGTCTGCAAGGCTTTCTGAGTGTTTGCGATGATTCTACAATCAGAACATGCATTCAGCTTAAAACGGAACCCAGATCCATATTAATAGGAACAGCCCTGCGACTGCAGGCGACTGCAGACCTCCATGTTGGGAGATTTTCAGTGCCTGGCCCACCCCAATCGCTGGTGTTCATGTGTGTGTTAAAGATGCCTCTTTGACCTGCTGTGAAGGCAGTCGGGTTAAAACACTGTCAGGGTCGGAAGAACAGGGTCAGCACAGGTGCGCTGGGCAGTGCCAATCCTTGGCTGAGTAGCGAGTGATCCAGCTCCATCCCACACAGAATACTGCCACCATGTCCTGTCTGTGGGGACTGTCAGCATCAGTCTTTTCACTGCTCATCCCGGCAGGTGATCTGCGCCCTTGAGGAGAGAGTACGTGCCAGGGTCTAAAACTGTTACTTCCCCTGACTCTTTTAGCTCTTGGCTTTTTGTTATCAGATTAGCCTGTTAATGAATAGTGTCGGTGAAGGTGGGGACCAGTTCCTTATTAGGTCAGGGCAAGTCTGAAAAACTAACTTAATATTTTGGAAAACTGTTTGACACAGTCATTAAAGCGGAACATGTGCACATTCTGTGACCCAGAAATTTCGTTTCTAAATACCAATACCCAGCAGAGATGCGTGCATATATATTCACCCAAAGACATGCACTGGGAGGCTCACGGTGGCACCTACCCAAATGCCCACCAGCAGCAGAATGGATAGATACGTGACGTGCGGTCCAACAGTAGCATAGACACAGCAAGCAGTAAGATCGAACGAACTCTGACTTTATGAACTGTAACACACAGCCTATTAGTGTCATATCTCAGTGGAACAAATGACCTCAAGCTGCAAATTTAGGACTGAAAATAAAACAGCTTGCAGGTGAGTAGGTCCTAAATCTGAGCCTGATGTAGCTGGGTTCTCTGTTGGGGGCCTCACAGGCTGAAGGTGTAGGAGGCTGGAGCTTAGGATCCTGCCAAAGTAAGAAACGTCCAAACCTGTAGAGAAGTTTTTTGAGGTTATTTGAGCCAAACTGACAATTGTTGGGAAACAAAATCTCAAACGATTGAGAAAGAGTGCTGGAGAATAGCAGTTTTTCAGCTTATTTTATACGTTAGAATCGAAGGGGGAGAGACGTGAGGGGTGGTTCCGTGAAATCCATTATTGGGAGATTAGGGAGGTGGGAGAAGCAAAGTGGGGAGACCTCCGAGACTGGGTACAAAGTAAAATGGAGAGACAAATGCCGATTTTACGTTGGTGGGTACAGGATAATTACAGTTAACATTTACAGCACAGAGATGGCATTGTGGGAACAAGGTAACAAGGAAGGGTTCTGTGGTCTGGTGCTCTGGTACAGCAGGTGTGCACCGAGGGGTCTAAAAGAGGCGATTTCTCTGACTTCCAAAGCTATGTTACCTGAGATGCAAGCAGACAATAGACAGGCTTACTTTAAATACACATCGACTTTTGTGAAGGAAGAAGCTACCGGCCCAAGACGTGACGGTACAGACCATCCTATGTGGTTACTCTAGGTCTCTGAGTTTGTAAGACCCGCCATGCAGGGCTCCCCTGAGCTTGTCAGGGCCAGTGTGTGGCAGAATTCAGGGTTTTTTTGTGACTGGAGGGCGGGCTCCCATTTCCTTGCTGGCTGTGAGCCAGGGCACGATCTCAGCTTCTAGAAGTCGGCCGCATCTCTTGCCATGTGGACCCCACTGTCTTTGGAATCAACAACGAAGAACTTCCCACGCGCCCATCCCTCTCATACCTCAAATCTCGTCCTCCAGGAAGAGCCCAGTCCCTTTTAAAGGCTTCAGGTGATCAGATCCATTGAGAACAATCTCACTAAAAACTGATTTGAGCCTTAATTACATCTGCAAAATGCCTTTACAGCGGCACCTGGACTAATGTTCAGTTGACTAAGTGCGAGAAGGTGTGACTAGAGAGGATGATGGAATCTTGGGGGCCGTCTTAGAACTCCACCTACCACGTACCACGTACAGCGTGCGGATGGGTCGCACAGTCGATGGTGAACAAAAGAAGTCAGACACGAAGGTACATGTAACGTCCGGTTCCCTTTGTAGGAGACACAGGAGCAGGAAGCACTGATCTTTGGTGTTAGGTCAGAGAGCGGTTACCCTTTTTTTATTGTTATTTTTTTATCCTCACCTGGGGACATTTTTTCATTGCTTCTAGGGAGAGAAAAGGAAGCATGGGTGGGTGTGGGGAGAGAGAGAGAGAGAGAAGGAGAGACATCAGTTGGTTGCTTTCTCAGAGGCAGCCACAACCAGGATCCAGCCGGCAACCTGGGTATGTGCTCTGACTGGGAATTGAACCTGCAACCTTTCGGTCTAGGGGCGGACTCTCCAACCAGCTGAGCCACACTGACAGGGCTCTTGAGTACATGGTAACTCAAAAGAAAAGGAGGGTGTTCTGAGGGACTGATAAGGTTTCTGTTTCTTGGTCTTTGTCCTGGTTATATGGGTGTGTTCAACTTGTGAAAACTCAGCAAGATGTACATTTTTAGAATAATCTGGATTTATTACTTTCAAATGGATTTTTAAAAGGAAATATGCATCCAAAAGACAACCGTCAGAGTGGGTACCTGAGGGGGGTGGAGACTAAGGAGGAAAAGAAAAGAAAAAACAGCACCTTGCCTGGAGTGCTGGTGACAGTACCTCATGAGCTCTGTGGGGGAGGGCCAACTAGGTAAAAAATGGGAACTCTGTCAACTTGGACCTGTGTGTGGGACCTGCCACATCATTTGTGTGGCCCGGTGTGAAGTGCAGGGCCTCCTCGTTCAAAACTTATCATGCATTGGAAGGTGGCAGCAGTGGGACGGACAGTAAGCCAAGGGTGGGGGTTAAGAGTAGGCACTGGTCCCACTCCTGAGTCGCCAGCCCTGCCTGTGTGCGTGGGAGAAAGAGCCACCCCTCCCATCCCAGACTTCTTGCTAGGTGAGCTAGTTCCGGCAACTAGAGCTGTGATCCATGCCTCTGTGAAACAGGTCTGCCAGAGGCAAGGAGGTGCTAATTAATTAATGTATGCAACAGCAAGCACTTTCTGATGTGTAAGAAACCAAATATCAGGTTTATTATAATAACAGGCCATCTAAATGTTTGTTTGTTATTTCCTTAATTGGTGAAAAAGCGTATCTGTGAGCTCACGGGTAATATTTATTTATGCATAAACTCTTCATAGGTAGCACAGGGTCCATTTCCACCTTGTGAATTCACACGAATTGCAACGTTATGGGTAGAACACTAATCATGAGATTTGACCATGCATTTTTGGTCCTTCCAGTTCAAAAAGGAAACTGTTCATTGCCAAGGCCAGAGAACTGGATGGAGTCTGGGCACTTCCCCACCGAAGTTCTTTTTCTTGCCGCTGTTGGAGTTTCGGGCAAGTTGAATCCCTGACCTGACTCTAGCACCTCCCCCAGTGGCTGGAGGGCCCTGGGAAGGGGCGCCCTGGAATCATCCAGCTAGGGCTCAGTGGCGAACGCCGCGGGCACGTGACTCCCAGGGAGCCTGGAGACTGCGGTGTGAGGATGACAGGGCTGTCGCTTGGCATGCGGGGCGGGGTGTGGGAAGAAAGGGGAGCGCATTTAGAGGTTAGGATTTCTGAAGAGGCACGACTTGGCATTGCATTTCTGTTTATTTTCCCTGGTGTGCACTCTTGAAGCACAAACCTTTGTAGACTTAGTGACTTAAGCTTTGGGGGACTGTGGTACTCGAAGGCGGCCAGCTGCCTCACCTAAGATTTACGGGTGGTTCCTGGGATGAGACAAGCTCCCAGTGTCTCGGTGACAACAAGGTCTTTGACGAACAGCCAAGAGCCGCAGTTGGGGAGGGACAGGAGGCCTGTGGCAGGGGCCGAGAGCCCCTGAATTTCCTCTTCGAAGGAGTTAGGCGCCTGGGGCCATCAGCATGCAGGAGCCAAGCGCGCCGTCCTTGAAGGGCTGCCCGGCTGACCTTGCTCCGCATTCTCCGGAGAAATCTCCAGGAGAGCGTGAGGACGCGGCCACGGCGGTGACTCAGTGCCCAGCGCGCCGCATGCAAATGTTCCCTCCAGCAAGTCCAGCTCTGCAGCCGCGGCTTCCCTTTCCTGCCCCCTTTTTAAATTCCACAATTCAAACCCGGCGTTTTCCGCTCCACCCCTCCCCCTCTCCACCGCCCGCTAGTCTTAAGCCAGACCGTCCGGGTGTTTTGTTCCCCACCTCCCATCCGCAGAACTGAAAGCCAGCCTTCGCGCTCCTTCGCTGCGGGCCCGGGATCGGACGTGGCCCGTGGGCGCAGGGCACAGCGCCGGCGACCGCGAGCCGGAGCCCGACCGAAGGGGGCGGTGCGCGGCGCTCCTGGGCGCACACGCGGACGGCGCTCGGGCCCCGCTCCCCATTGGCCGCCACCTCCGCGGGAGGGGCCGCCCCGCGCTTGGGGCACCTGGCGTTGCCCCTCCACTGGGAAATCGGCAGATGCCGGGCACTGGCGCCTGAGGTGAAGGCATTCGGAGGGAAGGCCCGGGCCGCAGGCGAGCTCCCTGCAGCCAGCCCTCCCCTGCCCGCCGGCCCGGCGCAGGCGACGCTCGGATGCCCCCTACGCCTTCCGCGCCAGCCGGAAACTTTGCCTCAAGAAGTCCCCATCCTTCTGACCGCGCCGAGAGGCACCTAGTCAGCCGTGTGCCCCGCGGGGCCCCGGAGCCCCGCGCGTGATTGCGGGGACCCCTGGCGCCTGGCGCCTGCCGCGCCCCGCCGCGCGCGAGCGGCAGCCAGAATGCGCTACGCGGACCCCTCGGCGAACAGGGATTTGTTGGGGAACCGAACTTTGCTCTTCATCTTCATCTGCGCCTTTGCCTTGGTGACTTTGCTGCAACAGATCTTGTATGGCAGGAACTACATTAAGAGGTGAGAAAGTCCAAGTGCGGGTGGGAGTGAGCGGGCCCGCGGGTGAGTCCCCGGTGGCGTCTGCAGCAACCACCCGGGCGTCGCCGGTGTGAGTGACCGTGGAGTCTGCCCTTAGCCCCGAGCACCGCCGCGTTAGGTTTAGGTCACGGAGGTGCTCAGAAGCGCATCTCTCCTCCCTGCAAGAGAAGGGAGCGCCTGCCCAGCGCTGGCCCGAGGGGCCCATCAACTTTGTTCTGTTGTGACAATGGAGGTCGGTTTGGAATTCTGAGTGGCCAAGCTGACGATGAATCCATTGAATGCCCAGAGCGGCCACAAGGGCCAGATTGGTACCCCCCAAATCTGCAGTGCCCTGGCCATTTGGTTGGAGGTGGGGCTCCCGGGAGTGGGAGGCTCGAACCAGATGCTTGTGAGTACTGAACTTGTGGGGGCCCTTGGGAGCAAAAGCATATCCGTCCCTCCCCCAGGAACGTCGGGTTAGGTGGGGGCGATAGGAGGCCGAGACGTATCCACAGGGAGCTGAACTTACAAACCTCTGGACCTGTGAAACTCACAGCCTGATCCCTTCGGAAACGGATGATCCTTTCTCATCCCTTCGCGGAAGGTCAGAGCTGCAGCCGAAGTTAACCTTCCCTTTGTTGGGCTCTGCTCCAACCCCACTCGGAAACTCGGGCCCAGACTCAGCCCCTTCTGCCCGCTCTGCTGGCTGAGCAGAAGCGCTTCATTGCCCCACCTGGTTTCAGGGCCTGGGAAGAGCGCGGCCGTAGGGACGGATCCACCCTTATCGGAACCTCTTTTGCGAACAGCCCACCTCTCCTTTCTGCTGGAGGCTTTTTCTTTGCCGCCAGTATCTCGTTATTCTCACTGCCCCTCCCCCGAGCCAATAGAAAACAAAATGCCTCTCTAGCTATATAAACATCCCATCTCTTCTCTAAACTTCCCAATAATAAAACAGTTGTACTGTTTTCATCCTTTGGGTTCCAGGTCGGTCATTTGTGCTCCCTCCAAGCCCCGCAATCTGGCCTGCTCATGGTGGAGAGTGAGGTTTGTTGCTGGGTCTGGTACTCAGCAGGAAAGCCAGTAGGCCGTCTACCCCTTCCATGTCCCAGGGCTGGGGAATATGAGGCCCTTCCTCCCGGACATTTGCTTCCAGACAGCCCCTGCTCCTGACTATCCTAGTGTTCTTCCCCGGTAGAAGGCAGCTGATGAACGTGGTGCTGGCGGCATTAAAGGGCATTTTCAGAGAATCTCCTGGCTTGCTGGAGCCCACTGGGCCTGCTTCCTGCGCCCCACCCCCATATCCCTATGCAAGCATAGCTGGGCCCCAAAGGGCCTGCTGCGGTCCCCTCTTGCTGCACTTGTTCCTCAGCATGGTGGCTCTGGGTTCCTGCCCCCTGTTGGCACCTACCCAGAACTGCAGGGGCTGCAGGGATCCCTGCTGCCTTGTCAAAAGTGGGAGAATGTCAGTGACTGTGGACAATGGCAGCTCAACCTCTGCAAGCCCTCCCAGGTCCTGGGTGGATGGGCTAGCTGCCTGGAGTTCAGCAGGCATACCAGTTGCTTCCCATCCTCTCTTACACAGAGACCCCAGACCCCAAGTCTCAGATGCTGCCTTGCACAGGCCTTACTCCAGGGACTTGGTTTATCCAATCAAGCAAGCAAGCAAAGTTTGTGTGTTCCTGATTCTGGAAATGTGCCAGAATGATGTGGTCCTGATCTTCAGAGGGATTGAATGGTTTAGGGAACCAAAATGGCCACCAATGAGATAGTTATGAAGTAAATATTAAAATATCTGGGGAAGGAGGTACCACTAGGCTGAAGTAGTTAGGGAAGGCTTCCTGGAGGAGGTGGAACCTGAGTGGGTCCTTGAAGGAGGATAAGCTTTGGGTAGGTAGTGGGGAAGGGCACATCCACAACTAAAGGAGGCAGCAGCAAAGGTGCAGAGCTGTGGCACCACCTCCTCTCCCCTCTCCCCGGTCTGACCATGCCCACGCCACAGCACTGGGCCTAACCATTGGTTAGTTTTTCGTGGAGCCGCCCTGCCCCTGAACTGGGTTCTTTTTCTAACCTCTTAAGTTGGATGCTTATCTTTTTAATTTCCAGTCTTTATTATTTTCTAATGTAAACTTTAAGGGTTATACAATTTCCTCTAAGTACTTCTCTAATTATGTCCCTTAAGTTTGGGGATGAGGATGAGGATGAGGATGATAACTCAGAACTGTACTGCATTACTATGTGCCAGGTCTGGTTCAAGTGCGTTGTGTATTACCACACTGAATTCTAACGAGTAATAGATATCATTACTGTTTTCATTTTATAGATGAGGAAACTAGGCACCGTGAGGTTAAGTAATTGTTCAAGGTCATGCACAGAGCAGCTGCCAGAAGTACTTTCACCGTTTTGAATTCCGAGTATTTTCTATTATCACTTTTTCACTCACAAATTTAGAAATGTTCTAAAATTTTCAAACACTGGTTTTTAACTTATCTTTAAAATTTTGAACTCAGATGCGTGGCCATGGGAAAGCATGGTGTCGATGATGCTGGTTCCTTGAAACTTGTTGAGATTTGCTTTGTGGGTTAGTGTGTGGTCGATTTGTTAAGTACCACGTGTGCGCTTGAAAAAAAATGTGATTCTCTCATTGGTAAGTGCAGTATTCTTACATGTCTGTTTATTCGAGGGGTTCTGTATTTTCCAGTCTTATTCATTCTTACCGACATTTTTGTCGCTTTGCTTGATCTCTCAGTTTCTAAGATGTGTGATGAAATCTTCCTCCATGATAGGTGATTTATCAGTTTCTCCTTGTCAGCTTTTACTGTGTGCACATCGGAGTGATATCGTTAGATGCGTAGTAGTTTAGCTATATTGTCTTCCTAATGAAATGAATCTTTTATTGTAATGGACTGACTTTTTTGTTTCTAGTAGTGCTTTGAGCCTTAACGTGCATTTTGTCTAATATAGTACGACAGCTTCCATTTGGTTAATACTTGCTTGTTACAGTAACATAATGGCCGTCACAGGGGACGTGTGAATTACTGGGATTGGCAGATGCCCCTGAGGCAGCTACTGGCTTTAAAACTCATCTACTATTTCTTTCCTTGCCAGATTATTTGTCCATTTAAAGAGACATTTTTTTTTACACATTTTAGTCATTATTTTAGTGTTTTCAGTGGGAGATGTTGCAGAGCGGTCCCCTGGAAAGCAGGCTCCAAGCCAGAGATTAGAGTGCAGCATGTTTAGTGAGATGCGCTCTCGGGGTCCACACGTGAAGAAGGCAGACTGAGCCGAGGGAGAGACAGCTGCAGTGCAGTGCCAGAGAAGGCCCTAGTCAGCCCTGGCCACGCGGCTCAGTTGGTTGGGGCGTTATCCCATGCACCAAAAGGTTGCAGGTTCGATCCTTGGTCAGGGCCCATACCTAGGTTGTGGGTTCGATCCCCGTTCCAGGTGCACACGGGAAGCAGCAACCAATCAATGTTTCTCTCTCTCTCTCTCCCCACTTCCTCTCTCTCTAAAATCAATAAGTATATCTTGGAGTGAGGATTAAAAAAAGTTAAAGGCCCTCGCCAACCCCATAGGGAGCCCTGGAAAGTTGCCACAGCAGTGAGGAGGCCGACCTTCATACCTCTGTGTGGAGTGTCCAGTCACTGGATGTGGGCTGCCTCTGGAAGAAGTCATCTTGGTCCAGTTGGCTCTCCTCACATGTGACAACTCCCAGAGGGGCCTGAGAGCTGGGGTGGCCAGCTCCCGGCACCCCCAGCAGGTGAGGAAGAAATCCTTCATTCCTGAAGGGCCTGTTCTCCCGAAGGGGTGCCTGCCACAGAGGGTTTTCCATTGGCCATTTTGCCAGAAACGGAAGTCTCTGAATGTCTCCATCCCCCACCCCTCCCCAAACAGGGCTTACCCCTCTGATTGATTAGTCTGTGCCTACAGCCCCACTCTTTTTTTAAAAAAAAATTTTATTTATCGTTTTTTAAATTCTTCACCTGAGGATATCTTTCTTTATTGATTTTAGAGAGAGAGTAAGAGGGGGAGTAGAGAGAGAGAAGGAGAGAGAAGGAGAGAAACATCACATCAATAGGTAACCATTTGTGTTCGGAGGACACACCAACCAACTGGGCCACCCAGCCACGGCACTGAAGTCCCACTCTTAAAGGAGAGCATTGCTCCTGTCAGCCAGGGGTCCCTCGTCCACATCATGTGTGTCCTGACTCCGTGCTTCTTCCCACTGGGTGCCCCCACTGCCGTGCCTTCCCAGCTGTCTCTCTGCCTGGCAAATACCACTTGTCCTTCGGTTCCCAGCCCACGGTGTTCTTCCCTGGCTCTGAATTCATCATGCCTGTGCTGTGTGGACTCAGCAGATTCTCCCAGTGCTGTCCTGTTGCTCTCTGTGTGACTGCACAGGGTGACAGGAGCTGAGGCTGGGCCTACTTTGTCCTGCCTTGGGCAGAGGGGACTCTCCTATCCTCTGCCTTTGCCCTGCCTTCCTCTCTCCTGCACCTCGAGGGTGTCGATCTGGGCTGCCGACATGTGGCTGGTGCAGGCCTGAGACTGGAGGATAAGAAACTGGGTCAAGGAAAAGTACAGCCTGACTTTGCCCTGTATCCAAAGTGTATATTCAAAGTGCTGCCATTGCTGAGCCAACTGTTCCCCCACCCAGGGGCAGTGGGGACCCAGGAGATGGGGACCATGGGACGGGATTGAAGCAAGGGATGGCTCTGCAGGGGGAGGGTGCCTAGTGAGGATGAGATGGAGGTGCAGAGTGTTCCAGAGAGGAGGAAAGAGCAGAGCTGACCCTGCCTGGGCTGTGTCCTGTGCTGACTGACGGCTACAATTCCGCTGGTCGGAGCAAGTTATACTGAGTATCTGCTGCAGGGCTGGGACTCGGGTGAGGCTGGCAAGGCACCCAGGGGCAGAGTTTAGGGAGGCTGCCTCTCGGGTGTTGACCCTGTTCCTACACGAGTCTGAGCGTCGGCCGCCCTCAATGTTGTGCCCCGGGCGCCTTGCTTGCCTCATGCTCGCCCTGGCCCGCCGTGTGCTCGGCCTGCACTAGGTGGTGGACAGCAGCTTCCTGTCCCTTCCCCAGATGTCCCCCAGGGACATGGCGCTGCCCTCTCACTCTGCTCCCTTGCCTATCTCTCTCTAGTCTTTTTCTTTTTGACATTTGTACTTTCCAGAAATGTTTACCTCTTAGAGGATCTAGCTTCTCCTCTGACTTATCCAGACCCATTCACTTCTCACCTAATAATCTTTCACCCAGTAATTCTCTAATTTAGCTCCTAACCCTATGTGTAGGGACCCCCCATCCCCACCACGACGCACATATACACACACAGCTGATGGATCCATCATGTAATAATATTAATTATTAACACTCATCAAGGGCTCATGGAACAGGCTGTGACCTAAGTAGGTAATTCTGAATGAGGATTATTTCATTTAACCCTCACAACAGTCCTGTTACACAGATGTAGTCACCCTCATTCAGTACTTCCTCAGAGAGGGTGAGTAACTTGTGTAAAGTCCCAGAGCTTGTAAGACACTTGTACAAGATGTTTTATTCATCTCTAAATTCCCAGGACCTAGCACAGTGCCTGACATTAACTGTTGACTGAGTGGAGGCTTGCAAAGGGAGCCCCAAACTTTCTCTCTGACCATCACGGGACACCCCTTAAACACCCGTTCAGCTTTGTGTCAGGGAAGAAGGGATGTTACTAAAGAATTATTAGGTATGATTTCACAGGGAAATATGTGAGTCCTTAAGGAACTTCAAGAACAGTGAAAGAGACAAACGTGAAAAATATGTAAGACAGTGTAAGATACATTCATAATTGTGTGGCATAGACTAAGTCTTGTAGGCTTCAGAGGAGATAGTAATTGGGGTGCTGAGTAGCCGGGTGACATCACAGTGTGGGGCCTGAGTGTCAGAGAAGAGCTGGAAGGCTGGTATGTGCTCTTCCCTGAAATCCACATTGACCAAATATTGAACAAAGAGGAGCTGGAAGGGGCCCCACACGATTGGGTGGCCTGGGGCATCCTCTCATGTGGCTCTGGCCCCCAGGGCAG
This sequence comes from Macrotus californicus, assembly GCA_007922815.1. Lineage (NCBI taxonomy): Eukaryota > Metazoa > Chordata > Mammalia > Chiroptera > Phyllostomidae > Macrotus > Macrotus californicus. The sequence continues at coordinate 90,570 of VMDR010001296.1, read as the reverse complement.
GTTGGGCAGGCAGTGGAGGTCTGGAATATCAGGCCAGGGGGCAGGACTGTTGGGAGGTTGGCCTGGTGTGGGGGGGCAGGCTCGTCTGGTGCAAAGGCTGGGGGTGGCGAGGTGGTCCCACAGCTGTGCCTGGAACTTGTCCGGTTTCTGTCTCTGGACCCCTCCCGTGGCTGGGTGTCCCCCTGTGCACCCTCCCCTTCCCCTGCCTGGACACTGCCAGCATTGGACTTCCCCTGGGCCCTGCCCCAGCCACTTCTCAGCCAGAGGCCTCTGCAGAGCCGTGGATGGCCATAGAACCCAGGAGGCTCCGTCTGCTTAGCGGCTCCCGGGGCCCCAGGCCTGGGGACTCTCAAGGAGGCCAGCGCTCTACCACCCGTAGATCTCCCACCCACCCCAGTGCCTGCCACTTGCTCTGCTCCTTTCACCGCTGGGGGTGGAGAGCATGGGGGACCAGCCTGAGGAATGCCCCCATTGCCCTCCTCCCTCAGGACCTCTTACCTACATCCTCCTTTCTGTTTCTCCAAATGAAGGGCCCTGCAGGTGAACCCTGGGATGAACTCACTTCCCTTCCCCGACCCAGGTTCTCCTGGGGGGAATGTTAGCCTCGGGTGCTTCACAGGGAGATATGTGAGTCACTAGTGAGTGAGTCAGGAGTGAGGACAGGCGAGGGGGACCGTGGAACTGATAATTATGCCCATTCATCCCGCTGGAAAGGCTTCCCAGCTGGCAGGCGTTTCCGCTTTGATCTGAGTGGGAAGGTCCCTGCACCTTCCCTGAGAGGTCTCTCCTGACCACCCACCCGGCTCCTTGTGTGAACCTGGGAGGGCAGAGAGCTGTGGGGGTGGAGGAGAGCAAGCTGGGCCCAGCACTCACAGACACCCTGGTGCCCCAGCTGAGCTCTTTGCTCCTCAGACGATAGGGCCCACCTCCCTCCTAGATGCCTTTGAGGGACCACAGAGGTGGCGCTGCTTCTTTGAACTGATGCCACATCCCCTGCCGCCTGCCTCTAACTCACTGAGCCCCAGCTGCATGGACCGCCTTACCAGCCTCAGGATGAGCCGCACACTGGCACCCCGGGGCCGCTGCAGGCACTGGTCCGCTTCTGGAGCTTCCTCCCAGGATCCACCTGCTCCCTTCCTCACCACCCACTTCGTGTCCTGCTCCAATGTCACCTTCTCAGGAAGAAGACCACCCACATGGAATGGCACCCCTCACCCGCCCCAAACTCCTGTCCCCCTTGCCTCCCTTCGCTTTCCCCGCCGCCTTTTTCACCATCTGACTCGTCACACATTGCGTGGCCTGTTGGTTTGTTGCTGATGCATCTGTCTCCCTCTGGTAGAAATTGTCAGGGACAGGCCTTTTTAGTGTGTTCACCATTGAACCCACACCCGCCTGGCCTGGCTCTGTGATCACTATAAAATAATACGCAAAATAAATATTTGAGATATATATATATATATATAAAATAAAAATAGCATGAGTGGATAAAGGAAAGTTATCCGCAGTCAGCTGTGAGGTATAATGATTTGCTGATTAATAATAGGAGAGTGTTTATACATTTTATTTCATAAGCTGGGTGTGAAAGAAATGGCTCATTGCCTCATTTTCTTTTGATTAAGAAAAAGACTAAACCTTATCCACCAGCCAGTGGGAAAATTAGTCTGTCATTATTGAAGGGCCCTCCCTCAGCGTCATGTGAAGGTCGGGGAGGCTCCTGAGCAACAAAGATTGGGGGGACTCCCCAGGCCACCCCAACCTCAGCTGATCTGCTCAGTGCCCTCCTGGAGGCCTCCAGAGCCCTGGGTTCAACCTCCTGAAGTCCCTAAGCAGCGATCTTTCTGGATCTTGCTGTCATTTAAAGGTAGAACTAGGGGAAGGAGCCCAAGCCACCGAAGCAGAGGGGGCTTCCCGGGCCTGAGGAGTTTTCTGTTCAGCTGCGGTCCCACCACCTGCACCCAGCCCTCCCCAGGCACGAAGGTCCTCCTGCTTCCCCGTGCAGTGGCCTAGCACAGTTTCTTTCAGCCCCCACTCCCCACAGGGCCCTAAAATGAGAGGGAAAAGCAGCCATATAGATTATCCTCCCAGGAAAGTTAAGTATTGATGTTTTGTGAATGATTTTCTTCTTTTATTATTTTTTTTCAAATAGAGCTGATTCAAGGCTATCCTGGTAATAATAGTAGCTCATTCCTATGTCTATTATGCATTTCTATTATGTGCTTTGTGGAGGGGAGGGAAAGGGGTGGTTACAGGCCGAGCTCTGGCGAAGGCGTGCACCTGGGCTTCCTCTGTGGGTGCCTTTTAAGATGGTGAGCATGTCTATTGTGCCAGAGGCAGAAGGCTGAGCGCCGCTGGCCCAGCCCCTGAGCTGGAGACCCACTGGCCCAGCCCCTGAGCTGGAAGACCCCAAGATATGCTGTGTGCAGCTGACTCCTGGGAGAGGAGCCAGACCTTCGGTAGCTAAAGAACTGAACTGGGAGCCAGGCCTTGAGCTGGCTGAGAGGTCACTGCCCACCATCTGCCTCAGTTTCCTCAGCTGTGAAGGATGAGGCCCATTCTGTCTCCCTCTTCAGACTAAGGTCGGGATCAAACAAGATGATATAAGTAGGGGGCCTGCCAGTGGGGGTCACAGGTCTGCAATGTGTTTTAAGTTTGAATGAACGATCAGCATTTAAAATTAGGGGTGTTAAAAGTCTGGACTTCCAGTGTCTCTTGGAAGGCTGAACGGAGTGGCGCTTTGCGGTAGGGCCGATCTTCCCCTACGGTGCTGAGTCCGCAGCGGACTGGAGCTCGGGGCACCTACCTGGGCAGAGAGGACACACACCCTCACCTCTTCTGCTGCACTCACTCCCCGTCTGACCCCCGGAGGCCCGGCATCGCTCCCTGGAGGAAGTAAAGCATTTCGTGGCAGCGTAAAGTATTAATAGATGGTTGGGTTTTAGCCAGGCTGTGTTACAGTCTAAATGGTCCAAGGAGAGTGAAGATGACACGTTAAGGGAAAGTGAGGGCATTATGGGACCATCCCCAACTTCCCGAGCTGTGCAGGTGAGTAGATTTGCTTCTTGAGGAGTCAGGATTCCACTCTCTGGTCGAAGGCAGTGAGCCACCTGCTTTTCACCTTCCCCAGTGTAGGAATAGAAAAGCCCCCTTCTGTCCCTAGCTCATATCCTTATTTATTCCTTTGCTATCACTTCAGCCAGGTTTGGGGAGGGAGCAGAGATGACCACGTGCTTTGAGCCCATGGCCTTAAACCAGAGGAGTGCCCTTCTGCGGTGGAAAAGTAGATTTCACTAAAAGCTTCGTGGTGTGTCTGGCCTCTGAGGACAGTGCTGGCCTCCATCAAGGGCTCTTTTGGTGTAAGTCTCTAGAGGCGGGAGCTGGGGGACGTGCCACACGGGAGGTAGGACACTGCAGCCTTGATCTGGCTAAGCCTTGGTTTCCCTGTGTGAACCGTGTGTGACCCCAGCTCTGCCGAGAAAGGGGCGGTGAGGGGATGGCTGGAGACGAGCAGAGAATGCTGTAGAGGTTTATTACCATCATCCTCATGGTTGGACCTCACCCCTAGTCTCCACTAAGTGCATGATCAAGGCCATGTGTCACTTGGCAGAGGACAGTGTATGGCTCTCTGGTAGACAGACCGGCTTAACCCAGCACGTGAGTGTGAGTACCAACTGCCTCGTTCTCTTGCCAGAGGCCTCCAGTTTGGTTGGCAGAGTGACGACCAGCTGGCCAATTGGACGGGACTCTTAAATGTCACGGACGTCCCAGAGTCACCCAGCGGCAGTGACTCCAGCTCCAGGTACAGACCCGGGTGAATAACCAGGGAGGGGGAAGCCTGTCCTGGGGTGACCCCAAGTCCCTGTCCTGTGGCCCAGCCCCAGAGCGGTCCTCAGGGAAGAAGCCTGCTGGACACAGTGGCTCAAAGCTCATTGCATTTTGGGATCCTGCCTTGTCTCCTTGGACAGGAGGGGTGAGGGCTAGGACCAACCACAACAAAGTAGGGACTCCCTGGCTTGCCCCTCTGTTGGGAAGTGGGCTGGGGGTAGCCTGGGCCTCGAGCCTCCATTTGAGGTTGTGACATCAGCTTTGTACCTGCTGCAAGGGTTTTGGATGTCAGCCCTCAAGTGTGCTTAGGTGTGTGTGTGGGGGGTGGCATCGGGGTAGGTGTCAGCGTGGGTTCCCTCCCCTCTGCAATCCCACTGTGAAGGCAATCCCTCCTTCCCCTGAGTGAAGCTGACCTTGGCTGGGGAAGACCGTTTCCATCAAGAGGGTTCTGAGACCTGACTTTCACACCATCATGTGGTTATTTCTTCTCGACCTGTTGTCATGTTTGGGGGCTAAAATCAGTGATCCAGGGCACTCTGCATACCCAGCAGTGGGAGTTCAGTAATATTATTTGTTGAATGATTGAAAATGGAATATTTTCAGGCATGATACACTCATTGCAGGGAGGGCATTGTGGGGAATTTTTTTGGACAAGGCAGGATGCTCTCTGTGCTTGGAGCTGGGTGTGGACAGAATCCACCAGCTAAGGGTTTCCAGGGACTGGCTAAATGTTTTGTTTCTTCATTTTTGCATTTCCAAGTACAGGCTAACTCTCAATCTGTTTCCCTGGGAAAGAGGCCTGAATGTTTTTGCTGTTAATATTGACCCCAAAACATTAAACTGAACTTGCAGAGAAATAGTATGTTTTTCAGGGACCTCCAATACTTATGATTTTGTTCAATGCTTTGGAAAAGAAAAGATATGGCTCCAATGTCAAAAATTGGTTGGGGAGGTGTCCACAGACGAGCCTCAGGCTGTTTAGGCGGCGGCAGGCCATGAACTGGGATCGGGGTCTTACACTGGCCTTGTAAGAGCTCAGTGTTTTCCACAAGGGTGTGCTGGAAGTCCTGGCCACTCTCTTGGCCTCTGGGGTGTCACCTAGGGAGAGTGAGGAATCCAGAGTTCTCCCTTCCCAGTGTTGGCTGTTCGGCGTGTGACCCACCCACCCAGATGGGGGGCGGTCTAGACAAGCGAGCAAGACTGTGCCTCCCTGGGAAGGATTCAATAAAGAGCTCACAGAGAGGTTTTGGCTAGAAAATGTTCACCAACTGAGTAAGATGGGAAGGCTCCTGGGGGCCATTCTGGCAGATGTCCCTGGGCAGTGGCTAAGACCATTGCACAAGGACTATTTCTAACTTTTCCGGCCGCCAGCAGCTTGTCTCTGTCCTTCTGCCTCCTGCAATGTTGTCTGTAACTTCTCAGCCTCTCTCACCCCATCTATTCTCTCCCTTTCTTTCTGCCACCCTCTCTTGGTCCACTTTTCTTTCTCTGTCCCTATTTCCTGCTTCTCTCCTCTACTTCCTTTCCTTCTTCAGCGTGTCTCGTGTCTCCCCCCTTTACCTTCTCCTCCTCTCTCGGTGACTGGCTCAGCCGGGATCCCTCAGGGTCAGAGATTGCCAGCAATGTCAGTTTGGTTTTGGAATTAAGGACCCCTTTATTCAACGTTGTCACCAGCTGAAGTGACTTCCTTCTGGAGAGCCACGATTTGACCAAGGACTTCCTAAGAGGTGTGATGACCCCATGTCCCAAGTTTTTCCAATTTCAGATCCCAATTTTGGGTTGAGAAACCACAATATGTGGGAAATAACGATGAGAGTAATTATAACTGACCTGTATGTGCGGGATTTTTTTTTACCTTGAAGTAGGAACAGATTCTGCCTTCTTCAAAATGGGCAGGTCTACTCCTGCAGCAGATTTGCAGGGCTTGGGGGAGTGCATAGTTGAGATGCAGCTGGGAGGCATGGGAAGTGCTCTACAGAGTGAAGGACGTCATCCCCATGCACACCCCCCGTGCCCGTGGGTGGTGGCATCATTCACCTACTGAATAATTCAGCGCGTGCCATGTTTTGCTATGTATAATTGTGTGGTGTGTTGAAGTGTTATCATTCATTATTAACAGAGTCAGAAGGGAAATCAGGGGATACCATATATATAACCAGAGGGTAAAGAGGGGCAAAAAAGCAAATGACTCATGAATCGTATACTCATCCGGGAGCCACAGGGAGAGGGAGCAGGTCCAAATGATCCATCTGGAAAACACCCAACAGCATCACAAAGAACATGCAGTCCAGATAGGGCTGGAGAAGGCTGTGGCCAGGTGTTCTCACTGGGCTGAGCCAGAGGAAGTCCGGGCCAAAATGGAAAGTGAGTGAGTTATAGAACATACATTGACATATAGCTTTGTTAATTTCAAGCCTAGGTGTAAAAGTGGTGTCCAATAAGCGTCTTAAGGGAGCTGATTTAATGAACCAACAGGAATGATTTTCGAGCAGCAAATGCTTCGATTTAAGTGGGTGCTTTGAAGAAGCCGGAAGTTCTTTGACGGTTCTTCTCATGTTCAAATTATGTGTTAATGTCTCTGTCTCCCAACCAGACAGCGATTGTGCCTCTCTACCTTTGAGTTCTCAGCCCCTAGTATGGTGCCTGCATGGAGTAGGCGCTCAATAAATGTTACTTGAATAAAAGAAGGAATTAGGCAGGAACATAATAAAGGCTGTTGATAAGAAAGCAAACTTCAATGTCACGCATTGAATTCTCCCTTAGAGATTTATTTCTTTGGATTAAACCTTGTCCTTTGTCTTTGAAAATTAATCCCCAGAAAGAGAATGCACTTTGGAATCATAAGCCCATTCACAGTTTGGGATGATCAGAGGATTTTCTCTTGAGAAGAGCAGGTAGTAGGGCAGTCTGAGAGTTCTGGGTGGCAGGGGGGAAAGGGAGACTGAGGTGAGGGAGGGGGTGTAGCAGATGGAGAGGGAAGGCATGAAAGCAGATTATATACTTCTGCAATAACTGACTAAGAAACCCTCTCCTGCACCCCACACAGAGCTTCACAGTTCTGGGAAAGGTAGATGGGGAGGGCGAGGAGAAGGAAGGGAGAGCATCGTCCTCCCTGGCCAGCTGAGTGCCTTGACCCTTCTGGCTTGGCCAGTTGCCTATCTGCCCAGTGATCGATCACTCAGTGATCAAGGGCAGCAGTGCCCTTGGTGGTCTTGGTCTTGCTGGTTGGGCAGTGTTACACCCACTGCCTCAGGACATCCCAGGGAAAGGGCCCCGGTCACAGGGTAAGGGCAGCTAAGGCAGGGGCTCCCCAGGCCCTGATCTCAGCCTAGCCCGCAGCCATAACACAAAGGGCTTCACTCAGCGTCTGCCAGCTGCTCCCTGCTCCACATCCAAGTCCTTGTCCTCTTGCTAGTATCTTCTCCTAGTGCACCACCTCCCTGAAGCCTTCCCTGATAGTCCTTTTAACTCTATATTCTGGGAGATGTGTCTGCACAGAGGGCTATTTCTATCATTAAGCACACAGAGAATTCTTCAGCCAGTCCACATGAAGTTTTCTCCTGCCCCGGAGGTCTGGGCTGGACCCCTGTGCATGTAGGGTCTTGTGGACCCCTAACTTCAGACACAGCCCACAGGTGGCCTGGCTGGCCCCTTCCCCCACACTCTGCACAGCCTTGGTCTTCCTGGTCTGGGATAGGATGGCGGAAGGTGGTGTGCAAAGGCGACTAGGGGGATACTTCTCTCTGAGTTCCGGAGCAGAGATGGCCAAGCTGCCACCCACCTAAGCTGCCTGCGCCCGGGATAGTACTCTCCCTGTGCAGCTGGGCTTCAGATTGGGGTGCAGGGACTTCCTAGGGGGAGGGTGGCACCAGCCACGAGAGAACAGAGCAAACCCCAAGCTGGTGTCTGGGGCTTGAGCCAGAGCCCTGCTCTCAGGGGCGAGCCCCGTATACGTGTCTAGTGTGCACTGTACAGTGTGGGACTTGGAATTGTCGTGTCTCAGAGCAGGAAGGAACCTGATGGAATTCAGTTCAGCACTTTATTACGCTGTATTGAATTGTTCCCTAATTGTTTCAAGACAGTGTATAATTAGGTAATAAATTGTGTGGGCCAGATGGCAAGCGCTCCGAGACTCCGTGTGGAAATCAGAGGCTTCCGTGGAGGGGAGGGGCTTGGCTCAGACCTCCATGGGCATCGCTACTGGGGGCTGTGTGCCAGGCCTCTTGCTGCGTTTGGGCCTCATCCTCAAAACTTTGGTTTGGCCCCCATTTACAGATGAGGGAACTGAGCCGTCACTTCCTGGTGGCAGGGGGCAGAGCTGGAACACACCCCATCCAGGGTGACTCTGGGGTCCCAGCACTAACGGGCCATGCTGGACGGAGGGATTCTTCCTTCTGGGTTGTGGACAGGTCCCCCAGTGCTGGGGTGGGTGCCCTCAGCCCTCCTTCCCAAGTCCTCTCACACTGTCTGGTCCTGCCCTCAGCCCCTGGCCGTTACACTATAGTGCAATGGCCGTATTGATTCCAGCAGGTGATTATGCACATGCTCCCTTCCTATAATGACTACCGTCATTAGTGCCACAGGCGAGATGATCTGTAGGGTCTCTCATCTCCCCTCTCCTCTTTCCCGCTTTTTATCTTCTGTGTCACCCCTTACCCCAGTCCCTGTGCTTAGCATTCCTAAGAAAGGCCTCCTTCCACCTGCTCCTGGGAATTCTGCCTTTCAAAGAGGAGTCCTCGTTGGCACCTAACCCCAAGGGAAAGAATTCTCCATGGTGGACTTCCAGATGTGATGAGGGCTGTTGGTGGCCAGGCAGCTGTGGGCCTGCAGGCCTGCGTTGTGGGTGCAGGCTGGCTTAGCGTAAGCCTTTCTGGTCAATTTCACGTCTGCAGAAAAGGACAAAAATAAACACATAAATAAAGGGACAGAGCTCTTGGGCTCCAGCCAGCTGGGAAGAATTTGGAGGATCAGGTTTGGCGGAGTGTTCTGGGCTGGGTTCTGGAGGAACCAAACAAAGGTGGCGCCAGCTTCCCCCTTTCCTCCCGAGCACCAGACGTGGGCCCCCTCCGGGGCTGAGACTCAGAGGAGGCTACTGGTGTGGGCAGGGTTCGCGGCACCTTGATGCTGCTCAGGTGCTGTGATTCGTGAGTTCCCTGGGCCCCCTGAGTGTGGTGCCCCTTCGCTGGGTCTGAATTGAGTCTCCTGGGCAGATAACCACTTCCCTGAACCTCTCTGTGCCTCAGCTTCCTCATCTTTGCTCAGTCACTGGTGAGGCCCACTGAGTGGACCTTTTAGGTAGAGTCTGGCCCCAGCTTTGCCCCAGACTCACAGCTGGGTAGGAGATGCTTCCTTCCAGGGACCACATTTCCAGATCAGAAGATCACAGGTGCCTGTCGGGGCCTTGCCCCTTCCTCACTCCACATCAGCTCCCTGAACCGTCCTTCCGTCACTCCCTTCAGTGGCCATTGTCACCCATTCCTTCCTCTCCTTCTTCATGGCTCCCATGCTTCTGGCCTCCTAGGCCATCTGTAAGAGTCTGATACCAGTCACTTAGCAAAGGCAGGAGGCCCCGAAATGGAGTGAGGATGGGAAGGAATGGAGAATGGAAAGAAAAAGGGCCTGGGTCGGGCTGGGGGGACCAAGCATCTTCCTGATACCCAGTTTAGGAGGCACTCGAAAGGTAGGGTGCCCGAGGCTGTCCCAGTTCTCCACTCCACGTAGCTGTGTGTAGCCTGCACCCCTTTTGTCAATGGCCGTGGTGGAGCACGGGAAAGGCTACCAAAGGAGGCTGACCTCTGGTCTGTGGTAACTGGGAAGACACAGCGAGCCAGAGTGTTCCAGACAGGGAGACTAACCCAGGGGAGAAAGAAGACAGGACCACAGCCCTGGCACTGGAGGGAGAGGAGGCCTGTTAAGGAAGTCGAAGTGATCAGACTGGGCAGGACACGAACTAGGAAGAGGCCACTAGGATGCAACTCTCAGCCTGGGCACCTGGGGGATGGTGGTGAAGCCCCCCAGGAGCCACAGGGCGATGTGCGTGGGGAAGGTGGACCCGAGGAGTTTAGCTGCCTGGAGGCTCCTGGCTGGTGAGTTGAATTTTACAAGGGGAGCTCTTCAGGGCTCCCTGGTCAGGCCCCCAGAGTAAGGCCACTGAGTACGTGCCCGTGCAGGAATGTGCTAGGCATGTGACCTGGCACCCTGCAGAACTGCAGGTCAGCGGGGGTGAGGAGGAAAGTCAGTCACATTAGGCTTTGCCCCTGACCCCCCAGCTCCCACCCCATGCCAGGGATGGCACTTCAGGAGGCCCACACTGGGAGCAGACTGGTCACAAGACCATCAGGGGACTCAGAACACCAGGCTCTTCAGCTTTTAGTTCTGACATCTTAAAACAGCCCAGGGGATGCCTGTGGACAGATGAGGAAACCATGGCTTAGAGAGAGCCATGCATGGCCCAGGCCGGGGTCCGAGCCAGGTCTGTCCACCATCCGGTCTCCTCCTGGCAGCTGCAGCCTGCAGTGATCAGCCCTTCTTGCCTGTCTCTGTACCTTTTTGGCGAAGACACTCCAGTTCCCTGTGTTGTCACTTACGGTGTTCAGACTCGGATTTCTGTGCGTTTGCTCTGATGGGTAGTGTGCTGTCTCCGATGGCAGCAGCTGTGCTGGCTCTAGAAATAGTACTGAGCTCCCTGAGGGGGGCTGCGGGCCTCAGGAGAGGGAGGGGCTATTCACGGAGGGAACCCCAGTGACCTGGCCGGGGCTTGTCGGAGTCAGAACTTGGGTTCTGGGCTCTCAGAAGCCCGAGGTTCTCTTTCTAGTGTTGCCATTTACTAGCCAAATGACCACGGGCAAGTTACCTTACCTCTTGCAGTCTGAGTCTTGGGTACAGAATGGGGAAATCAGGCCTGCCTTGCAGGGCGCTTGGGAGGATTAAATGAGACAAAATTAGAATCTCGAGTCAGTTTGCCACATATGGTTGTGCAGGGCGGGCCTTGCACACAGACACTCAGCCGAGGGGTCAAGTGGGGCTGAAATCCAGCTCACTCCTACTTGATGAGCCATGTGCCGGGCATGTGGCTTAATTCACCTGGAGAAAAAGGTGGTTTTCCCTGATTTGCACAGGGTTGCCGTGCACACACGGGCCCCTGCCCAGTGCGGAGTAAATAAGCTGCCCTGCGGTTCTCGGAGGCTGTACCAGGCTTGTCAGGAGCCTAGGGTTTAGATTGCAGAGCCAGGGCAGCTGCCCCGCTCCTGGGACTGGTGGAGGCCTAACAGGTGTGCTCTCACATGACACAGCGATCTCCCTGGGCTTTTGTCCCCTTGGACACTGTCAGCGTCTGGGGAGGAAGGAGAGTGCTAGGTAGAAAGTCGGATGCGGGGGCCTTATCCTACACCAGCCAGTAGTTGCTGGGGCTCAATGTACTGTGGCCCCTCCAAGGAAGACCCCATGGTCCTGAAGGAGGTCTGGAGGGGTATCAGGCCAACAGGGGAGCCCTCTGTAGGGCAGGCTTGTGGGGAAAGCCTGGCAGCATGACAGAGCCAGATGGCCTGCACACCAGACCCTGGGCCTGTTGGGATGAGAACTCCGTGGCCTGTAAAGCCGGAGTCTAAGTCTGGGTGGGAGGAGGGGAAGTCATGTTTGGGGTCACCACGGCCACCTCTCTCTGCTTTTGGCCTTCTGCATCTGTCTGCTCACTTAGTGGGGGCCATCGCCTGCTGCTCAGGCAGCCGGGGCTGTCCAGCCTTGCCCACCGCAGTCCTGAGGGCACGGAGACGGGGGCAGGACGGATGCAGCCTGGCACCAGCATCACACTTGGCGGCCAGAAGCCCAGTGGCATCTGAGATGAGCTGGGCTCCCGATCTCACCGGCTGGGACTATTTATACCAGTGAGGTGCTCGAATGTGATGCCAGGGTGCCCTCCCCTGCAAGCTGCATGGAGATCGTCTTTCCAGAGTTGAAAGAAGAGACAGTGACTAACTCACCTTGAGAGGCTAATGGAGTTAAGAAGTTTGGAGAAACTGCTTCTTGCAAGCTTCTAGCAGGTTAAGAGGAGGCTAGAGCTATTCTGAGGGAGATCTACGACTTGAAGGGGCATTTACTAGTGATTCCCCGTAATAAAAAAAAGAGTCTTAACCCCACTCCAGAAAAGTATTTTTAAAATCATTCATGATTTTTAAATTCACTTGGAGAAAGCTGCCATTGATATTCTGTGACAGTCCCTCCCTTTCCCCATGCATTCATATATATATATTATATATTATATATATTATAATAATGTTATATATTATATGTAATGTATATATAAAAAATTTCTTTTTGGAGATCACAGTTTTGTGACTTGCATTTTCCACTCAGTATTATCATGTGGGCCTCTTCCGATGTCATGGCACCAAAATGTAAGCCTCATTTTTGATGTCTGCATGGTGGTCTCTGTCCAGACCAAACAGGGGTTCCGTGGCTCCCTCCAGAGAGCAGTCCCGGGGCGTCCTGTCGGAAGCAGACTCTGGAGTTGACTAGCAACTGATTTCCTCAAGTCAGTCCCCCTTAGAGACTGATGGAGCCGTGCAACCCTCCCCCGCCCCGGTGAAGCCCGGGCAAGGGTGCTGGTTCCCTTTTCCAGGTGGGAGAACTGAGGCTTTAGACCCAGCCACGGAGCTGTTTTGATGACTTTGAAGTAGGTACTGCCTGGAGTGTTTTCTGGGCACCTGGGGCAGTGTCAGAGAAGACCCTGGGGGTGGGTATGAGCTCTGTATTGGTTGGTTTGCATGTGAAAGGTGTGTTCACAGGCTCTTGAGGGAATTAGGCCTTTACTGTACCCAAGAACCTCTGGGCTGGTCCTGGGACGGGCAGTCTCTCCAGAGTCAGCAAGTCCCCAGAAGTCAAAGCATCAGAAGCCTAGTTAATCTATGGAATCTGCAGCAGAGATGGGTGCTCAAGGACATCCCCACATCCACACAGAGCTCAGCGTGGGCTTTATTTGCAGGGTGGCAGGGGAGAGGTTTACCAACGACAGCAGAAGGAGGATCCAGACGGTGGAGCCACTTCCTGAGTTATTCATCCCTGACGCAGCCCTGCCACCAACCAGCCGGGGGACTGTAAGCAAGCATCTGCCTCCCCAGGCATCCACTCTCAGCTCTCGCCCTTTAACAACAGGAAAAAGGGGGGAAGAGGGAGTGAACGTTCCTTGAGTACTTCCTGTGCTTCCTGGCACTGTGCTACTGTTTTCCCTGAAATTGTCATCAAGACCTTATCTTAACCCTATTACACATGTGCTGCATTTGTAATGCTGATTTTACAGACGAGGAAAAAGGCTCAGAAAAGTGTTGGGCCTACGATGGCCAATGAGGGGCAGGGCAGGGATGTGAACCCAGGTCCGAAAGCCTCTCCCCCTGACAGTCACTAAACACATGGCATGAAGCCATCTGGGACCATTGTACTGCCTAGTTCCTTGCACGAGTGACATTGGAGATTTGGGAGAAAGGGAAACCGAGTGGAGGCCGTGCAGGGGTTCGCTGATCGAAGGGAGGTGCTGGTGGGTTTTAACTTCCTCCTGTTTGTGGACCATCAATCCATAGTATCGATTTGCCTCGGTTAGTGAGTGGGAACTACCGAGAGGAACCTTGACATCGAATTTTAGTGTCGAGTGGGCCTGTCACTATCACCCAGTTCAAACAGATTGTTTTCAGGAGGAGAAAAGCAGAGGCCCAGAGAGGGTTTGTAATTTACCCAAAGCCACAGAGCTGTTGTGGAGGCCTATCTGAGAGGCGTCCGCAAGTCTCCCAACTCCCTGAGCACTCTGGGATGGGTCTCTTCCCAGCGATCTCTTGCATCATTTGAATCTGGAGCTTTTCTGGTCGCAGCCGGAGATCATGGCTTCAGATGACCCAGGGGATTCCAGAGGGCTTAGTGCCACGGCTCTGGTTGCAAATGATGATCTCCATGATAGGACACTAGACCTCGCTTACTGTTGTGTGGCTGGAAAACGACGTGAGTCAGAGCCAAGGTCATGGACTCTTTTTGTGGCCTCAGGCTGACCTCTTGTTCTTCGCTGCAGACAACAGAACCCATTTGAACTAATTCGAGCAGACTGGGATTTATCAAGGGCACAGCCTGGAGAGAGACACCAGGCAGGGCTTCCAGAAATGCCTCGCCAAATGACATTGTGAAATGAGGCCACCACGAAAGGCGCTGCCTCCGATATAATCGTGAAGGTGCTGCCACCACTACAGTTTCCAAGAGCCATGCCACCTCCACTAGCTTTTGCACCAGCAACACACTGCTTTGAGCCTTGTCATTCTTCTCCAGTGATGGTCTCACGCAAGTCCTTCTGATTGGTTGAGCCAATCAGACCCTTCATCTAGACCCTTGCCGAACGGGAGTCTAGGAAATGGAGTCCTCAGCTGTCCTGCCTCTGCTGGACAGCAGGTCCAGACAAAACAAAGACCCAGTCCCCGTGCTCACTGTCTGGGGGGAAGTGGGCATATAAACAAACTGCTTTGGTGCATGTTACTTGCTCTGGATAGAAGACAGTGCACAGAGGGACCCTGGAGGTGAGGGTCAAGACGACTTCCCGTAAGTGGGAGCACTTGAACCGGGCACTGAAGGATCAGTGTGCGTTTGCTGGGGCGGAACACCAGAGGAAGGAGTTCAGAAACACTAGGAAACATAGAGAAAATGCTGAATTCTTCTGAACTCTGCTTCAATTCTTTTGTGACATGAGAACAAGGAGCCAACTTATTTTGTGAATAGGAGCCAGTTTGTTGTATCAAATGTTTTAACATTTTAAAATAGCATTTTGTATTACTTTAAAATTAACTATTAAGTTATATTAAAATTATGTAAGAACGCATCTATAATATAATATTAAAGTATTAACTGTGAAATTATATTTAAATTATTTAAAACAAATATTTTGTTCTACTATCTTAAATTATTTTTTAATTATTTAAATCCATGGTTATACTTTAAAATTAACTATTAAATTTTATAAATGGATATCTATAAACAGTATATTTTTAAAGGTATTCAATATGAAATTAAGTTGTTTAGCATACATATATGTTTAAAAGAAGCCAATTTAGTGGGTAAAACAATTTAGTGTTCTCTAAAGCGACCCAGATCCAAGTTTGCACACGGCACTCAGCCGTGTGAGGACATGCGCAGAAACTGCTGGCACATGGTGGGGAGGTTTCTGGGAGTCGCCTGGGGAGTGACTTTATTTTAAATCCTTGCTCGTGGATTGCAGGGAGCAGGAGCAGCCCTGGGGCACCTCCTCCACTTGTGACTCCCCAAAGCTGCCTACTGCGAGGTCACTGACCCCACACTTTGAGTGGCTTCATGATCCTGTGGTGTCGGGGCTGTCACGGGGTCCAGTCTCTCAGCTTACTCTGCCCATCCTCTTCCGAGCAACCTCCGGATGGAGGCCACAAGGAGAGGGCATGCCTGGCTTCTGCCCTGGGAGGCCCCACCTGGGCCGAGCCCAGCAGGGAACTACTGTGTTTTATCTTCAAGGGAACCTTGGCTCTCAACTCTTCCCTGCCCCTCCACCCCCAGTCGGCTGATGTTCTTCCTTCCTGGGTGTGAGAAGGGGAGGCCTTAAAGTCCTCCTTGCTCAGTGGCTGTGGGAGGCCAGAGGGCCCTTCCCAGGGGACGCCAGCTGTCATTGTAGATGAGTAGACAAGAGCGGGCTTGAGTCAACGTGCAGGTTCATGTTGCGGCGCTGCCACCTGCCACGTACCCAACTCTGAGCAAGTGAGTGAACTCTGATGCTTATGACGCTCCCTTTCCTTGTAGGCTAGTTATAAAGATCAAGTGTGGATGCCTCCCTGTCAAGTGCTGGGCCCAGCACTTGGCCTGTGGTAAGGGCTCGCTTGGCAAGCACTGGTGGAAAGTGAGTTTGTTATTTTGCACGAAGCTGCCGCAGGGACCCTGAGGTGGCTCAGACATGCCTGAAGCTAGCTGATGTTGGAAGGGGCCTGGGCTCCTCTGCAGTGGGATCTTGACCAAAGGGGCTCCAGCTGTTTAGCCTCAGTTTTCCCAGCTGCCAAATGGGGACAAAGAAATGTCAGTCTCAGCTAGTTACAGCGTGAGCATGAGGATCAAGGGAGCTGACAGAAATGGAAATGCTGGTACAGTAGGAAGAGCCGTAGGGCTCGGTGATGCTTGTGGCTGTCATTGTGTAACTTTAGGAGGAGGACCAAGGGGCAGGAGAGGGCGGGACTGGCTGAAGGTGGCAGCCTTGCCTCCTCGGCCTGGTGCTGCCTCCTGCAGTGACCGATCACAGAAGAGCCACAGCAAGAACGTGCCCAGAGCATCCTCCTTTCCTTTCCTTTCGAAACTTGGAACCAAAGCTGCTTCTGAATGTCATAATTCGCTGACATGGGGTCATGCTCCCATAAGTGCTTGTACTCCCAGGGGGGTGGGGGTGCTGTGAGTCCATCACCCACCCAGTGATCCAGCTGGAGGCCTCCTCGGCCCTGGAGCCTCCCACCAGGTCATCTGGTGGATGGGGCTGGTTTGCTCTATTTGACTGGAACAGACTCTCCCTACAACAAGGGTCCCCCAAAAGTAAGGCTCCTGAGAGTCAGGCTGGCTTCTCTGCATAGTAACTTGTGTCCTTGTTGGTTCTCAGGTACTTTGAATTTTATGAGGGCCCTTTAGAATATAACTCCACAAGATGCCTGGAGCTGAGGAACGAAATCTTGGAGGTGAAGGTGCTGTCCATGTGAGTGTGGCCGGGATGGGTGGTGGGTGCATGGGTGGGTGGGGCAGGGTCAAGGGGCAGGGTGGGTTTTGGACAGAAGGAAATAGGAACTGCAGTGGATCCAGACAGAGCAAGAATTAGGCCTACTTCATGGGGCCCTGGCATGTGGAGAGCCCTGGAGGGCTGCGTGGTAGTGATTGCATTTTATGAAAAAAATCCAAGTTTGCAAGGTCACCTCTGATGACTTTGGCCTTTCGGTCCCTGGCTCAGTTATCAGTCTCCGAGACTATCATCACCGGCTCCTTGTGTATAGAAATAGAAGAGGGCATGGGAGCATCTTACCTGAAATCTAGTCCTTCTGCCTTCTTTCTGTTGTCTTTAAAACATTTTTATATTCATTACATTTTTTTATTTTTTTATTTAAATGATAGAACATTCAAGAAGCACAGAAAGGTATAGAGTGACGAGCCCCCTGCCCACAGCCCCCAGCTCTCCTCAGAGACAGCCCCTGCCTGTCCTTGTACATCCTTCCAGAAAGTCTGCAAAACCAGCACCTACATATAGATATTTTCACTTTCTTTCTTTCTAAAACATAAATGGCAAAAGAACTGTGCTCCCCCCTCCCCATTCAACAATATATCACCAATGGCTGTTTTATAACCTGTGTGTGTGAGAAAGAGCACAT
Organism: Macrotus californicus; assembly: GCA_007922815.1. Classification (NCBI taxonomy): domain Eukaryota; kingdom Metazoa; phylum Chordata; class Mammalia; order Chiroptera; family Phyllostomidae; genus Macrotus; species Macrotus californicus. Next base: position 73,363 of record VMDR010001296.1, on the reverse strand, counting down.
TCCATGCTGAACATTTGAGTATGTGTGTGTGCCTGCCCCAGCCTTCCCTCCCTCCTAGGTTGCTGTGGATTTGCAAACTCATTTACAGGAATTTGTGTTGTGTTTCTCGTGACAGGATGTATATTTATTTGAATACAGCGGGTGCTCCTTCAGCCGTCTGTCATGGTTTACAGGTAGTGTGGGTCGTAGAAAGAACACAGGCCTTGGGCTCAGGCACACCTGGGATCCAAGGCTGCTGCTGGGCCTTACCAACTCTGCATCTTTATACAAATGACTTAACTTCTCTGAGCCTGCTCTTCCCTACAAAAATGGGGACACTCTCATCTCACTTTTAAGGCTTGTCATGGAGGGTTAGCTGAAATCACGTATGTGAAAGTAGTAGCCCAGTGGCCCACTTTCATAGTAGCACACACAGTGGGTGCTCAATAAGTGTGCCTCTTCCCTCCCCTCTCCTCCCCTCTCTCCCCTTTCTGGAACCACCGTGGGCAGCAGAAGCAGCTTTTCTGGGCTGTCGTTCAAACTCTGTGAGCTCAGTAGCTGCAGGAAGTTTCCAAGAGAAGGCCAAGCGTCCAGCTGGGCTTAGCTGCGTTATTTATGGTCTCTGTACGCACCACGGGGCTGTGTGCCCTCTCTACAGAGAACCATGAGGCAGCTCACCCTCCCTTCAGTCCCACCCGGCCCGCAGAGCTCACAGCCCAGCGGGGGCAGCGGACATTAACAACTTGACCTGGGCTGGCGGGGAGGGGTTGTCAGGCAGGGCTTGTCTGTGGAAGCGGCGCTGGTGCTCTGGTCTGAAGGGTGGCAGGAGTTAAGTAGGTCAGGAGGATTCCTGACCGAGGGAACAGCTTGTGCAAAGGCCCTGTGCCAGGAAGGAGCCCGCTGTGTCCTGGGCTCTGCAGGGTCAGGGCAGCTTGAGTGCCAGCATGAGAGGCAGAACGGAAGCAATGTTGTTAGAGGGGCAGGCAGGGGCCAGACCTTGTGGGGTGAATTTAGGTTTTATCTTTATCCAAGGGCACTGGGAAGGGTTTTAAGCAGGTGGTAGGGGGTACGATGTGATTGGTGTTCCATATACTCCACCGGGAGTTGGGATTTAGTGGCAGAGATGGGTGCCCGGACCTCAGTTAGGAGCCAGAGCCATCAGCTCCTAAGCAGAGAACCTTTACCTTCTCTCAAAATTCAGAAATTGTAGGCCCTTTGGTGTCACACTGCGGAAAGCCAGAGCAACTCTCTTTGAGAGCACGCCTATGAGTCTTCAAAGGGTAAATCATTAATTTTGTAAACTATAAAATACGGACAGTTTCTCCAGGTTCCTTCAAGGTCTGCACAGGTAGACCTGAGAGAGCCCACAGACTAGGACTCCTTCTGTGTCGCCTCCCATTTCCCTACCCAAGTATGTTTCATATGCTGGTGTTCGTCCCTGTACTGGTTTGCTAGGGCCCCTTTGCCAGGGACCGCAGGCTGGGTCACTTAAACAACAGAACTTAAGTTTCTTGCAGCTCTGTGGGCTAGAAGTCTGAGATCAAGGTCAGCAGGGCCGGTGTCTTCTGAGTCTCTCTCTGGCTTTTAGATGGCTGCCTTCCCTCTCTGTCTTCACACGGTTGTCCTTCTGTGTGACTGTGTCCTGATTTCTTCCTATGAGGCCATCAGTCACAGTGGATTAGGGCCCACCCTGGTGATGTCATTTCAACTTAACTGCCTCTTTCAAGACTCTATCTCCAAATTGAGTCACATTCTTAGATGTTGGGAGTTAGGGCTTCAACATACGAATTTGGAGGGAGATACTACTGAGCTAATAGTCGTCATCATGCCTTCCATTTAGGGACCATGTTAGAGATTACTGGGGCCCGTTGTTTTCAGCCTGAATGTTGTGGGGTGTGATGGGGAGCCTGATATTGCCCCGTGATCTGTGCCCACACGTCTGTTGTCATGGCTCATGTTGTTGGCATCTTATCCTCTCTGTGTGTTTGGCTCTAATTCTCATCTCTGCCTTTGGGACACCTGTCCTGGTCCCTGAACTGAGCAACTACCCCTGCTGGCACCCTCTGGGCCTCAAACCACCCTGTCCCTCCATGGCAGTTGCTTTCTCTGTGGTCCCCAAGCCCCGGGAGTGTCGGCACTGGTGGTACGAGGAGTCTGAGAGGAGAGGACAGGACAGGAAAGGCTGGGGCTGTCCTTGGGGCGTCAGCATGTGAGCCCAGTGGGACATTGGGGAGCAGCGGGCCCTGTGCCTCCTTTTCTGAGTCCTCAAGCTGAGGGTCCTGCAGGGCTGAAATCGGAGAGCCCAGAGCCCCACACCGATCTGAGTGGTTCTGACACTACTGGACATCTGCACCCCAGCCCAGAGCCGGGAGCCCTGCTCGAGGTGGAGACTGAGTCATCGGGGAAAGGTCAGATCCTTGTCAGTGAACGGACGAGTTTGGACGGATGTGCTCCGAGGCCCTTCGGGCGCACAAGTGTCAGCTGGCGTTCTGTGTGAGGAGTCAGGGACGCGTGTGATTCATCGGGGAATGATTCCCATCCAACGTGGCTCTCATCAATGGTGAGAGTCAGTCGGCCGGAAAACTCCCACATGGACAAGGCCCCCTTTCCTGACGATGTCAGCTGCATGCGGAACCGCACTCTGATGATTTGTTATGAAAATGCATTGTCTCTATGCTTGTAAAAATTATTTATGTTTGAATTTAGTCATTCTAGAGCCTCTTTATTTTTAAATTCGCTGTTGCCCATGCTCACACACAGATGGCTTCACCCCACCTGCTGGGCCCTCCTGCCTCCCCTTCTCCATCTTTCTGGAGTGGGGAGACAGGAGAGAGGCTGGGGGCCAGGACGGGGCAGGGTTCTCTGGGTGTCCCTGAGTCCTTGAGTCTGACCCTGCCTGGACACGGGATGTGTTTGCTAAGTGAATGGACAGGTGGAAGAGTGGATGGCACAAGGCCGGAAACAGAGGAGGCCCTGAAAGAACAGGGGAGAAAAAAAGAGGGTAATAAGACGACTATTATCGTCTCATTATTATTACCATCTCTAGCACATGGCTAGAAAAATTAAGTAGACTGTGAACGCTTATAATAATAAAAAGCGACAGTTCCCTGCCCCACACCCTCTCCCCCAGCCCTGCTCCTTGAGCTCCTGGCTGTTTCTCCTGGTGGTGACGTCCACACCTCGCCATGCTCGTGCATGCTGCGCCGTGTCCACTGATGTCCCGCTTTGGTGGGCAAGGACTCGGCTCCCTTACCCCCCACCCAAGCCCTTCCCCACTTTCCCACGTTGAGGACCATTGCTCCTTTTAGTTCTTCTATCTCTAGGTTGCCTAAGTAACCTACTTCTGATTCTACTAAATACTGGCAGTGTCTCTTGATCCCGTACTGTGTTGTTTCTAAAATTTCAAGGTCAGACAATAGTGATTCCGTCTCCTTTCTTATACATTTTCCACTCTTTTTCTGAGGCTTCTAGTCATCTTTTCCCCCCTGAACTCTTTCCTCCGCTATGTCCCACTTCCGCCCCGCCCCTGCCTCTCCATCAACCAGGTAACCCCCAGGGTTTCCTTCATCCTCCCGCTCCAACCTGGACAGGCTGCCCTCCTGACAGGTTGCTCATCATTCTTCCAGGTCTTCCGTCCTGCCTCCTGAGGGCGAATTCACCTTGGCTCAGGACTCACAGCTGCTTCTTTCTTGGTTCACTTCTTTGTTTTGCTTCTACCCCCTTTTTACACAAACTCACCAAAATGATGGGTAGGAGGTAAACTTGATTCCTTCTGTGTCTAAATGACTTAATTTCCCCCTTACACTGGATAATTGGTTTGGTGGGGTGTGGTATTTTAGGTGAAAGGCATTTCCCCCCAGCAGGCCGGAGACCTCTGTCACCTCCTAGTGCGCAGGCCACATGAGCGTGATGTCAGTGGTTCCTTTGGAGGGGACCTGTGATGACAATTCTGAAATCTCCCGACGGTGTGCCCTGGATGCACACCCACAGGGACCTCTTAAAGCGGGGCTCATGTCTGTACTGTTGAACTGTCTCTAAGATCTCTTTATATTTTTTTATTTTTCTCCCTTTCCTCTTTTTACTACATCTAAGAATTGGATACTGGCTTTTCTCGATAGCTTCTCTAGCACTCATATATTTTAATTTCCTTTTTAATTATCTCTTTGCCCTTTGCTTCAACTTCCTGGGAAAATTTCTTGACTTTATCCTCTAGCTCATTTTCACTTTTTTTTCCCCCAAGAGCTCTTTCTTGGTGCTCAGAGAAGTCTGTTCTTATTTTAAGGACATCATACTTCTTGAATACTCTGGGGACACTAAGTAGAATATTTTAAAGTTCGATTTTGTTCTTCCCATAGTTCTCTCTGTGGTCATTTTTTTTTTTTTACCAGTATTTTAATTTGATTTACTTGTGTGTGTGTAGGCACAAATAATAATGAATATGAAATAGTTCAATTAGATATAAAGGCTAATATTTTGAGGAAATTTATGCCAAAAAGCAGTATAAGAAAAATAATGAAAACAAAAAAATAGAAAAATAACACCTATAATTATAACATACCAAAAAATCAACTATTTTCTTTTTGAAAATTTATTTTTCAATCACAGTTGACATACATACAGTATTATATTAGTTTCAGGCGTTAAACGTAGTGATTAGACATTTACAAACCATGTGGAATTATAACCCAATAAGTCTAGCACCCGTCCGACGTAACTGACGCCCATGTGGCACCTTACCCAGTGGTTGCGCTGTCATTGACTGTGTTCCCGAAGTTGCACTTCACATCCCCGTGACTATTTCAATAACTGGTGATTTGTCCTTCTTCATCCCTTCCACCTTTTAACCCATTCTCCCAACCCCCCTCCCGTCTGTGTACCACCGACTTGTTCTCTGTATCTATGAGTTTATTTCTCTGTCGTTTATTCGTTTATTTTGTGGAATTTTAGATTCCGCAAATAAGTGAAATCATACGGCACTTGTCTTTCTCTGACTGGCTCATTTCACTTAGCATCAGACCCTCGAGGTCCAGCCACGTCGTTGCAGACGGTAAGATCTGAGTCTGCGTTGTGGCTGAGTAGTAGCTCGTTGTGTGTGTGCACGCCTTCTTCATGCGTCTGTCTGTGGAGGGCCACTCGGGTCGCTTCCGAACCTTGGCTGTTGTAAATAACGCTGCAGTGAACATTGGGCGGCGTATGTCTTTCTGAATGAATGTTCTGGATTTCTTCAAAATAAATTCTCTGGTCATTTTATCGGACAGTTTGCCTCAGTCTGCTTCCTGCAGGGTGACCAGGTGGCCCTTGGTCACTCACTCATACTTAAACAATGCAAAGCCGAGAGGAACTCTGAGTCTGCCAGCAGCTCTCGTGGGCGGTAGGTGTCCCAGATTGCTGCCGGCCCTTTGCTGCTAGAGCACCCAGAGGTTTTCCCTGGGGGAGGTAACTTGTTTTAAAAGCAGAGCTGACAGTCTGATTCAATCCTTCTTCTCCCCTCTGCTGGACTTTCAATATTCGCCTGCTGTGGAGGGGGTTTGATAGTTCTGGATATGGACTCCTGGACGGTCCTCATTGTAACCCCACGCCCCCTGCCCGCCTTCCACCCCTTTAACATTTGCCGTGCAAATCGGCTCTGTCTCCGGGCTGTGCCCTTCCTCCCTATGTCACCCCCTCTCCTTCTGCACACTTGTTGAAATGTCTTTCACCGAGATCCCCTCCACTCCATTGATTCTTTTTGTCCGGTAGGCTTATCCTTTTTTATTTTTCTAGAGTGTTAGTGGTTGGTACCTTGGGAGAGAGGAGGTAGGTGCCTTCATCTTTAAAGATGATCTGGGCATCTGTAAAGCAAATTATAAAGTATTTTCACAAATAGTTCCTCATGAGACCTTTCTGACGGCCTTTGAGGAGGGCAGGGCAGAGCTCGCTGTGTTTGTCTCACAGATAAAGCAGCTGAGTCTCAGAGGATTAAATGGCGTATCCGAGGCCACACTGCAAGTTGGGGACAGAACGAGGATTCCAGGCTGGTGTTCAGGCCCCAGCCCTGGCCCAGGGTGTGATAAGGGCGTTGGAGGCACAGAGAATGGGGCTCCGACATTGGTGACAGTTGAACTTGGGACCCAGGCCTGCAGTGTAGCCATGGCCATGTTTGAGGCACTGGCAGAAAATAGGGGCTGCTCTGAGGCCTGTGGGTTGCAGGAAGTGGGGGAGGGAAGCAGTGTGTGAGGCAGGGTACAGCTGTATAATGACACTTCTCTGACGTCACATGAGCTGCTGTCAGGTTTGGGAAAGCCAGAAGGACGGGTCAGGATGAGGAGAGGGGCTCCTTCTTGCTCTTTAAAGCTGCCAAGCACGTCCCGCAGTTAGGAGGTGTCTGAACTGGGTCTGAGGCCCAAGACCCCCTCTGCTTCCCAAATTCATGTACTTTGTTGCTCTCCTATGTGACTTTTCCCGCAAGTGCCCCTCCTGCCACCTGTCCTGTGTTCCCTCTGTAGGGGAGGGCTTGCCCTGTTTGGGAACAACTATTTCCCCTGCAATTAAACACAGGGTAACGGCTCTGTGGAATGAACTTGTTTGTTTAATCTTACAGTTATGTGAGTGTTTGCCTTTTTTAAATTACGGTATTTTTTTATTATGTTTTTTTCTATCACCAGGGAAACTCCAGTCTGATGCACCGCTCAGTGGAAACAGGGTTCCATGATCTAATGCTTTTTGCTGGTTTCAGTCAAAGGGAGAGTCCCGCGTGATTTAGACATTCCCTTTCCAGAGAGGGCCTCAGCATATCACAAGCTGAGAGGTTTAAAAGCAAAAAGCTAAAGCCTTGCGGGTGGTTGTTCAGACAAAAAGAGCACAGCTCACGTTTCTCAGCTCTTCCTCTGTGTCATCTGGAAATTGTGATCTGCCCTTGGGAAGGAGAAAGAGAAGGGCGTGCCCTGTCATGAGTCCTACTGTGTGCTAAGCACAGTGTGAGTGACATATAGCCATTCCCTTAGGGAAATGGTACCTTGCCCTTTACAGACAGATGTTCCTGGGACATCTGTGCAGGTCCTTGTGGGTGGGCACAGGAAGAAGAATGTTTTAAAATGTACCCTGGAGCCCTGGCTGGGTAGCTCAGTTGGCTGAAGTGTCATCCTGATACACCAAAGTTGCGGGTTCGATCCCTGGTCAGGGCACATACAAAAAGCAACCAATGGATGCACAACTAAGTGGAACAACAAATTGATGTTTCTCTTTGTCTCCTTCCTCTCTCTCTCGAGAATCAATTTAAAACAAATTAAACGTAAAATAAAATGTACCCTGGATTTATTTTAATCAGACGTGTAAGACACACAGGCACAGAAATGATATCATGCCCTGGCCAGGGTGGCTCAGTTGGTTGGAGTGTCCTCCCGTAAACTGAAAGGTTGCCAGTTCGATTCCCGGTCAGGGCCCATGCCTGGGTTGCTGGTTTGGTCCCTGGTCCCGTCCCTGATTGGGACGTGTATGAGAGGCAACCAATCGATGTTTCTCTCTCACATCGATATTTTTCTTCCTCCCTCGCCCTCTCTCTAAAAATAAATAAATAAATAAATCTTTAAAAAAGTGATATTGTAAAGGAAGAATTTCTTACACTCCCAGATCCCTAGAACAGGAGGCATAGCTCACCATGCAGGGCTGCACAGGGAAGCACCGGTGTTGGTCAGAGGTGAAGGGGTGAGGGGAACCGGGGTTAGAGCCTTCACTGCGGCTCTCATGGGAAGGAATGGGCAAGGTGGGGTAGACAGGTTTGGGATTGGCTAGTGTGAATAATTTCGTGCGCTCTGCAGCATAGGGGCTGCCCCCAGGGGCCTGGTACCTGGCCCTGGGATGATTAGGACGGGGAGCTAGTAGTTGGCTTGATAAGGACGTGTTCGCAGGTGCGAACTCTGGATGGGTTGCTGTACTGTGAAAGGTGTGTCTGCAGCAGAGTCGTGTGCCATTGCTAGGAGTTAGCAAGGCCCCCAGTGCCAGAGCATCAAGAACACAGAAACTAAGAAAACACAGTTGATACCATGGGCCAGCCCAGGATTCGGCAGATGGGGGAGCAGGAAGGGAGCATGTGTGGGAATGACGATGCTTTGTCCAGCCTGGCCCTTTCACGGACTCTCCCATCCTCCATTCTCCAAGGCTGAAGCAGTCAGAGCTGTTCGACAGGTGGAGGAGCCTGCAGATGTGCAAATGGGCGATGAACATCTCCGAAGCCAACCAGTTCAAGTACGTAAGACTCGTCTGTCCTGCCCCGGGGGTTCTGTTCCTGCCACCTCTTCAGATCCTCTTTGTCCTGCAAGGCCCAGCCCCGGGGGTATCTCCCTGGAGCTGGCCCTGGCAGGGCTTGGAGTCCGGGCAGTGGTTGAGGGGTGGGGGGAGAGTTCTGACTCAGCTGCTGGTGGGTCCTCCACTTTCTCCCCACCCCTGCAAGGTCAGTGGTATCGTCACCAGTACGAGGTTACCTGAGACTCATACAGGTGAAGCGATTTGCAGGAGGTGGTCTCCAGCAGGCCTGTGTGTTAAGGAACATTAAGTACCTTTCACGGTCTTACCCCATCGCCCCCCTCACTCCTGGGGTAGCTGCTCCGACTCAGCAGCCCCCCTCCTTCTCCGAGCTGTTGGGTTCTTGCAGCTGATGTTTGAGTGCTGCCGTGGATTATTTTCTCACTGCTCTCTAACCAGACTGCCAGGTCGTCAGCCCCCAGAGAGACACGAGCTGTATCTTAAAGTCCTCCTGTCTCTGCGAGCTAAGTGGCTAGCAAAGCCCGTGCACTTGTGTTGATTAATGGTTAACATAGGGGTCCTTTGCACCTCTAAAATGTGTGAGTTTACGGAATTACTTTAGTGCAGGTAGAACTTATTAAATAGAATTGATAGGATCATGGAAATGTGTGTATAAACCCGATTTTGGCAACTCGGGTCGTAGTTTAAACATACCAAGAAGCTGTCAGCAGGGAGGAACCCTACACGGGAGGCTGAGAGAAGCAAATAACACTAAGTATTTTGTATTTTCTTTATATAACGTATGTTCCTGTTCACTGCAATTCCAGGCCACCTGGAGACCCAGCAGCAGTTTGAGGTGGCACGATTTTAGAAACGTGGTGGTTGGAAGCGATCACCCTTGACGAGCGGGTGCCTGCAGCCCTGAACCAGGGGCCTCTGTGAGGCTGTGGAACCCAGCTACAGCCTGAGAGCAGTTTGCAGAGACCCGCCTCTCGTAGAAGTAGAATGTGAACTTGAGCCAAGTACAGGAAGAGGGGGGAGCAGGTCCAAGGTCTGGGCTGCAAGTGCTATTCCAAATCTACCCCTTAGAAGGAAGTGTTACTGTGGGGACCGCACAGGCAGACGCGCCCCCCCTCCCACTGTGGGTGAGGCCTGAGAGCTCTGAGGGAGTAGCAGGCCAAGGTCAGCGAGATGCAAAAGGACACTGTCCAGGCTGACAGCGGGCAGAAGCCTCATCAGCAGGATTCACGTATCTAAGGAAATAATAATAGTTAGAAGCAGCAGGAAGATAATTTATCAAGAGAGAAGCATAGGACCCTTTGTCAGGGATAGGCCAGCAGTCTCCAGGGGAGAGGCTCTGGGAAACTGAGACCCTTCTGGATGGGGGCAGGGGAGTGGTTTCGGGTGTAGGAGAGGGAGGTGACATCAGGTCTGGCCATGTTCTAAAAGGAAAAACCTTCAAGCCAGTCATCATTTCCCTTTGCTCTTATTATAAGTTCACGGAACAATAATGAGATTCTTAATTCGGGTTTGCAGGAGCCTGGTGCAGTGAGGTGGGGTGGGGTCGGGAGGGTATGCTGGAAGACAGGCATGAGCATGGCAGTTACAGGAAAGGAGCCTGGTCAAAGGAGACCCACTGGCATTCTGATTTATGTGTCAGTCACTTGTGAGTTTGGTTAGTATGAGTCAGTCTCCTGCAATGGGGTACTCTCCAGAGGGCTGACAAGATCAAGTTTCTGGACCAGCAAAGATAAACAGGACAGATGCTCGTTTGTCGTGCTGACCCATGGCCCCTGCCTGGCTAGGCCTCTGGCCTTCCCTTGGGCAAGCCTCAGTCACATTATGAAACCCAACCCCCAACGGGAAAGAATGCTCTCCCTAAGCAGTAGCCAGCTGGACTCCCCAGTGAAGTCCATGCAAGAGATAAAGTCATAAAACGTGTTGGTATAACCTTCCTGGCTCTAGCAACCTGGAGTCACAGAATTACAGAGAGTCAGAAGGGCCAGCCCTCTGTTGTCCAGATGAGGAAACTGAGGCCCAGTGAGGGGAAGAGATGTGCCCAAAGCCCCACAGCTGGTGTGGGCAGAGCAGAAACTAGAACCTGGGCTTCCTGACACCAGGTTGGCAAGCCAAGTTTCCGTGCAGGACTGTGGGTGTGAGCTTTCCAGGCAGCTCCTCCTCAATTTTAGTTAATCATCTGGGCTCCATGGAGAAGGTGTCCCTTCATCCCATGGCCGCGTGGACACTGGAGGTGACCGGGCCTGGAGCCAATATCAGAGGAAGATGGCCAGGGTGTACTCAGCTCCCCGCTGCCGTTTTAGGAGAAAGTGTGTCCTCGTGGACCCAAAGTCTCCAGCGTGAGTGGGCAGCAATTTGCATCCTTTGCCAAGCCCAGCCCCTCTGCAGCCAGGTCGGAGAGAAAGGTGTGCCCAGGATCTGACCCCATCATCAAGCCTCGCCAGCAGGCCTGGGAGAATGTGCTGCCAGTGGAAGGCCAGCTGCAGAGAAGAGAACCCAGGCTTCTCTGGCCCGGCTGGCTCCCCAGCTGTCCTTGTCACCCACCTCCTCCCTTGGAGAGCGTGTGTCTTAAGCCTGCCTGTATCATCTCAGCTCTCACCTTCCTGGGGGCTCCCACTTGAGTGTTTTTGTGAATGAAAGCCACAGGGTTCTTCTTCTTTTTCTAAAATAAAATAATGAACTCTTAAAAACAGCTTTTGGCAGCCAGGTTCCATTTCTTCAGGAAGTCATCCAGTATCAACCCTCCATCCCAAATTTCTGACCCTCCCCTATTCCTAAAACAGTTTCTTGAAATAGCACATTTCTGTTGCTGTTGACCGTGCGTGCCCTGGCTTTCTGACCCCATCCTACAGGGTGTGCGCCTTGTCTAGGGTCTGGGGTGGGGACCAGGAGCCTAAGGAAGAGCTCTGCATCCCCGGGTTTCCACTGGGGCTTATTTCCCCTTCCCATGAGCATGTGTCCGGGAAGTAGTAGAACGTTTAGCGGATCTCAACCAAAGCTCAAGTGAACAATGATTTGTCCCGCAGTTGCCAGGCACCTGGCTGTGAAACACCCGTGTGACTGGCGTTATGCAGGATCCAGAGAGGCAAGGTCCCTGCTGTCAAGGGGCTTTTGTTCAAGCAGGGAGGGAGTTGGCAGATGATGAAGTGGTTGGGATGCTGTGAAGGCCAGTGGGGTCCGTGGGGACAGAGCAATGGAGGGAAACCTGTCTGCCACCTGAATGGCTCAGGCACTGGGAGGGGGATCGAAAGGGGAGGGGACAGCAGGAGCAGCAGTGTGGATGGGAAGGGGTAGCGGGAGAAAGTGGTGCTCCCTGGTCTCCCTGAGGGGCCTTGGTTCCATGACCTCTGCTCTTCAAAAGGCTCTGCTTTGCCCCATGTTCACCAGTCTCTCCCATCTGTCTCCTATCCGGCAGGTCTACCCTGTCCAGGTGCTGCAACGCCCCCTCCTTCCTCTTCACCACCCAGAAGAACACCCCCCTGGGGACAAAGCTCAAGTATGAGGTGGACACCAGCGGCATCTACCACATCAACCAGGAGATCTTTCGCATGTTTCCCAAGGTGCTGCTTTGGGCAGGGCGGTCTGCGAGTGGGGGTTGGGGGGAGCCAGCCCAGCCCAGCCCTCTGCAGTTGTGCCCACGGGGTGTGCCTCCTGTGCCCCCTGTCCTGGCCCTGGTTGGTCATTCTCTTAGGCTCAGTAGAATGCCTGCTGGGGGTTCGGTCTTGTGCGGTGAATGCCCGCTGGCTATTATTTGGGTGACCTTGGCAAGAAAGTAGTTGTAAAATTTTGGTTATTGCCTTGCTTGTCCTGAAAATATCTGGGAGAGTGATAAGCATGTGTCCTCCACCTGAGGGAGGCACAGAGCAGAAACATCTGTGAAAATGATGTGTGTGCCCAAGAAATCGCCAAACAGTACAAAGCAAGGCACTGCAATATTGGTCTGGAATCGAATGGCCTCGGGTGGCTGTTTTGTTACTCAAAGCCTCAGTCTGCCCGTCTGCAACACTGAGGTTTGGACTAGGGATAGGTTTGGCTGCTTATAACAGAAACTCTAAAGTATCAGAGACTTAAAGAAGACAGGCATTTATTTTTCCCTTTCACACAAGAGAAATTGGGAGGGACTGCCCATGCAGGGCAGCATGGGGGCTCCCTGGTCACTGGGGCCACACCACAAGCGACCCATGTCGCAGGGGAACTGCTCGGACCCCTGAGGCTTGGGTGCACACACTTGCTCCAGCCTGATTGCTGCATCTGACTCTCAGAGAACGGGCATCCGAGGCTGCACTTTTAGCCGATTCTGACGGTTACCATCGAAGGAGGAGAAATGTTCCATGGGACGTGCTCATTACCATTCCTGGAGAGTGCCAGGTCTGGGGAGGGACGTTGTGAGTCCAATTCACAGAAATGCCAATTGGTGGCATGCCCGGGTCTTCCTGAATGAGACTTGAGGGCCTGGGGTAACTTATTTCTTGGGGGAGCAGTAATGAAACAGAGGCCAGGGTCATTCTGCATTCCGATACTCACAGCAGAGTGTCCTGGTAAGGTTGGCCTTGTGGAGGCACCAGGGGGAGCTGAAGGTATCAGACATACCCTTCCAAGTCACAGAGCTGGAGGACGATGGGGTGTGAGCCATCTGGATGAGGTGGGTCTTAGAAGGCCTGGAGCATGAGGTTGACAGCAGGTGAACTTGCATGTCACGCAGGTAGTGCCCATGGGTGACACACAGAGGGGTCCAAGGAGGGCCATGGGTGTGGGCCGCTGCGGCCAAGGGAATTAGAGAAGGAATTGACACATGTTCTTTGGAAAGGGCCAGAAAGTGAATATTTTAGGCTCTGCAGCCCATACATCCTGTGCCACGACGACCCACCCTTATCGTTCGTGCGTGAAGCAGCCATAGACGTGGGTGAACCGATGAGTGTGGCTGTGTCCCGGCCACACTGTGTTCCTCTGAACTTGTGTATGTGGTGTTTACACGTCACAAGATATGATTCTTTAGATGTTTTCCCAACTGTCACAGAATATAAAATCCATTCTTAGCGTGCAGGCTGTGCAGAAGTAGGTGATAGGTCAGATGTTCGTGGGGCCGTAATTTGAAAATCCCTGAACCAGAGCATGCAACAGAGAAGTATTTCCCGAACTTCCCTAAAAGGGCGTGTCTCTTTGAGTCTGCAAAAAGGGAGTTTCTCCGTGTCCTACCCCAGCCTGAAGGTTCTGGTTCTGTGGTTCTGGGATGAGGCCCAGACACCATATTTTCAGGAAGTCCCCCCAGGTAGATAGTTTTGGATTTGCAGTTTGGGAAACTGACATAAGATATAAAGAGCCTTCTGGGGTCTCTCCAAAGACAACTTTGGTCATGGGACACGCTTGTTTCCCCATCTTGGCCCCCTGGGCCTGTCCCTCCAGGGAAGATGGACCACGAGGAGGGACAGCCTCCCAGAGACGATGCCACACCGCCTTTAGGTTTAGCCGCCTTCCCGATGATCCTGGTGTGGTGTGACTTTCTGTGATGCCTGCCTGGATGTTGGTCCCAGTAGAAACCCAAGGTGCTGACTGATAGGGCCGTGCTCACTCTCTTCACTGTGGAAACCTGGGGCATCCCAGGGCTTATTGAAAAAGGCGATGGAGATGTGGCCTCTGGTCCAGGCGTATTTGTAATTGTCTGTGGAAGTGAGAACAAGTCTTTTGACCCTTTTTCTCATCTGCAAAATGGAATAACCACTTTTCTCCAAGGTGCCCTATAAGGCTGACGCGTGGGGCCATGAGTAGCGGCGGACGTGGGTATGGAGGTGAGAGCACCCGATGAAGCTATGCCCCTGTCTCCCCAGGACATGCCCTACAACCGATCCCAGTTTAAGAAGTGTGCAGTGGTGGGCAACGGAGGCATCCTGAAGAACAGCCGCTGTGGGAGGGAGATTAACAGTGCCGACTTTGTCTTCCGGTAAACGAATTGCTCTGGTCTGCACCTGCTGCTTCTGCTCCCACAGCCCTCTGCCTTTATGTACTTCCCCTGTGTGCCCCACCTCCTCAGTGATGCCCTTTACATGATTAATCCCCCTCTCCCCACCCTTGCAGACCCTCATGCTCTGGGTTGTCCCTTCTCCTCTCCAGTGCTGTCCCTTTGGGCACATGGTCAAACCCCTCAGGTCCCCAGTCTCTACATCTGCAGAATGGGAGCAAGTGGCCATAACAGAGGTGAAGACACTGAGGACTGCCTGGACCCCATGCAGATCTGCTGGCAAGGCCATCTGGGTGGCCACCTTCCTGACTGGGCTCTGCTGTTCCAGAGGTGGTGCTTGGAACAGGGTAGCCTTGTCGTAGACATCAATTTGAACTTTGCCCTGGATTTGCCTAAGCTAGAGACTGGTCCTTGTATTTCTTCTTCCTTATGTAGAGCCCCCTCTTACCTCTGGGGATCCTCACTTACGTCTTTAGTCTGGATAAAGAAGATGGGTTGAAGATAAGAGCTTAAAGCAAAGAGACTTGAGTTGAGGCAGCAGTGGGTTCTCATGGGTTGGATTCAGTTATTGGGCTGTTTGGGGTTGGTGGGGGAAGGGGTTGAATTGGCCCTTCCATGCCCAGGGCATAAAGAGTCCACCCAGCCGGCTGCCTCTGCTTCCCTCTCTCCTGTAACCGCCATCCCTTCCCCTTGCCCTTGGCCACTCCCAGCTCCATCTGGAATGACTGACCACATGTCATCGGGCTGCCTCATCTCTTCTGCAGGTGCAACCTACCCCCCATCTCAGAGAAGTACACCATGGATGTGGGGGTGAAGACGGATGTGGTCACTGTGAACCCCAGCATCATTACAGAGAGGTCAGTGGTACTCTTTCTAGACCTGTGCTGTCCAACATGGTCGCCTTTAGTCACATGTGGCAACTGGGCACTGAAACGTGGCTAGACTAGATTGAGATATGCCATCTGTGCGTATAAAACACACACCCGATTTCTAAGACATAATTTGAAAAAGAGAATGGATCATATGTCATGAAATTTTTACATTGAGCATATGTTGAAATGATAGCATTTTGAGTCTGTCAGTTTAAATAAAATATATTATAAAAATTAATTGCACCCATCTTTCTACTTCCATGGGCTTACTAGCACATTCAACATCATATACGTGGCCTGCTTTATATTTCTTTCGGACAGTGCTGGTCTAGACTGTCTTCACCTAGTGCTGGGTCAGAGAGCTCCCAGCGTGTGACTGGGGAGGGCAGCTCCCTGTGCAGCGCGTCCAGGCAACACTGGGGAGAAGCCGCATGCAAAGATCTCAGCCCCCACCTGGCTCCCTCCTGGGACCTGGCTGTCTGGAAGGATGCAGGAGAGTGGGTTAATGTGTTAAAACTCCAACCTGGAGGTAGTCACATCATCTGGGTCAGGTGAAGGGTAAGAGGAGGGGGAGTTGTTGAATCAGTGGCCCAGGAACATGACGATCAGCAGAGTGAAGGAGCATTAGACAGGTGTGAGATGAGCCCACCTCACGGACTATCTAATGTAAACAAATGCAGGGGCTGGGGATGGGGAGAAGCCTGAGAGGACTGGCAGCTGGTCTGAGGTCCACTGGGAACCTTAGGGAAGACATACAGTGAACACCTGGAGGGCTTTAGGGAGAGCTCCCACCCCCTCACCATTTCCCGCTGAGCCGTCCCAGGCCGGCCTCATCCATAGGAGGTTAGCATTGCCCTCCCTTGCAGCCACTTTGGGTCCAGACTGTCCTCTTGTGCACTGACTTACAAAAATATAATTGTCCCCAAGGAAGGCTGGACATTCATCTGCTGAAGTGACTGGTATGAAAGGAGACAGGGATGGTCTATGAGTGCCCTGTGTCCTTTGAAAAGATCCCAGGGTGCAGGGGTGGGGAAGCAAGGGCGCCGGGCCCCTGGGGAGGGGAGTGGGTGGCCGACACTCAGGCTCTGCACTCCCGTGCAGGTTCCACAAGCTGGAGAAGTGGCGGCGGCCCTTCTACCGCGTGCTGCAGGTGTACGAGAATGCGTCCGTGCTGCTGCCAGCCTTCTACAACACGCGCAACACCGACGTGTCCATCCGCGTCAAGTACGTGCTGGACGACTTCCAGTCGCCGCAGGCTGTCTACTACTTCCACCCGCAGTACCTGGTCAACGTGTCGCGCTACTGGCTCAGCCTGGGCGTGCGCGCCAAGCGCATCAGCACAGGCCTCATCCTGGCCACCGCGGCGCTGGAGCTCTGCGAGGAAGTGCACCTGTTCGGCTTCTGGGCCTTCCCCATGAACCCTTCAGGCCTCTACATCACTCACCACTATTATGACAACGTCAAGCCCCGTCCAGGCTTTCATGCCATGCCCTCTGAGATCTTTAACTTCCTGCACCTGCACAGCCGTGGCATCCTCCGTGTGCACACGGGCACCTGCAGCTGCTGCTGAGGGTGAGCTGGCTGCTCACCCCAACCACCTGCCTGGCCCCCGGAACCTGGCTCCTCCCCTCCCTCCTGTGCCGGGCGGGGCAGTGTGAAGGCTGGCTGAAAGACTGTCACTCCCTCTGTAGTTCAGCTTCATGCAGGGGACCTGCGGGCCCAGAGGCAGGGATGGGGTACTGGGCGGTCAGCTCTGTGTTAGGCGTCCTGGGCCTCAGTGTGGGCCCCAGGTCTCTGCCTTGCCTACTGTAGTATGCTGCTGGGTCACACCTCAAGGTCCAGGCCCTGGGGACTGCAAGTGAATAAAGCACACTTCCACCCAATTTTAGCATCCAAGAAAGAACAGGACAAACTGTAGCGGCCTTGTCACAGCTAAAGGAAGGCCCTACAGAGAATGGAAGACAGGGAGGCTGGAGATGGGACACGTGAGCAAGGGCAAGATTTATTGCAGACTTTTGGGTTCCTGAGTTTTATTCCGAGGTCTCAGCCCTGATTTGCTCTCTAGAATCTCGGAGCTTAGAGGCCAACCAGCTGCCAGACCTTCCTGTGAAGACAGAGTGGCCCAGAGAAGTCCAGAGACTTATCAGCCAAGGTTCCACCATCTGAGTCCTTTAAATGACACCGTGAGAGCTAATGCAAGGCCTGTGAGTCAGGACCTTCGCAGAGATGCTGACTCACACGCTGTTTCACACACATCCTCAGACACACACAGTCTTGGTGCCTCCAGGTTCAAACCTGCATTTGATCTTTTGGGAGAAGGAAGTACACCAGCCCAGCCATTTGCACTAAGGTTTTCAAGCCAACCTTATTGACTCATAAGTGCTCAGTGATTTGCTTCCTCTTTTGCCTGTTATTTTCAGCTCCGTTTTAACCAGGAGTTATTTATAAGACCTGTTCCTATTTATGTTCCTGAATACTGCAGAATCCTGCTATATCCCCATCCTGAACAGCAACCATCAGGCTCCAGGCTGAACCAAGTAACTGGTGAGCTTAGTGGCCGGAAGCGCATCGTGGCCTCTGACACCAGCATCACCGAGGGACCTACTGCACAGGCAGGACTTCTCACATGGCCCAGCCTGGCAACCTTCACATACTTGGGCCCACAGGGCCTGTGCTTCGGGAAGTTAGCTGTGTCAAGGCTGAAAGGGGTTCACATGCTATTTCACATCTGAAATCCATTCCCTTTGCTTCCCCCGTGGTGTTCCCACCATTAATGCGGTTGTGCCTCATAGACACCATTGGTACATTGCCTTAGAACTTAGCTTTGTGCAATCATAGCCTGCTAGTCCCGGGGGACTTAGCTCCTTTCCTCCCCCCCTTCCTCCCTCCTTTCTTCCCACCCCCCTGTAATCATTTCCATAGCTTGTTCTGCTTTGATCAGGGGTTGGGTTCCTACAGGATGACAAATATGGACACATCTTGTTTTATGGCACTTCACAGATGTTGGTTTTTTTTTAACAAGTTGAAAGCAAAAATATTCCAGCTCACTTTATTGCCGTGGTCTGGAGCCAAACCCACAGTATCTCCGAGGTATGCCTTTATAGGCGGTATCTGTCTTCTGGGGCTGGAGGGCAGACCACAAGCAGATTCCAGCCCCACATGCTGGGTGCTCAGAGGAGGAACTGTGAGAGCACAGCAGGGAGCAGGACCTTTCCCCTGATCCCCTCGTTTCACAGGCAGAGCCATAGGCTCAGACAGCGGGAGTGAAGAGCACAGGTGCGGTCCTGGGTTGTTGAGAACCACGTGCTCTGTGCACAGCGCTGCTCTAGATGCTGACCTTCCACCTTTGTTCTGAGCTCTGGTCCCGACTGGGAAAAAACTTCAGGCTGCTCTGAGCCTCAGTCTGCTTTTCTGTACAGCAGGGAAGGAACCAAGGAGGCAAGGTAGGCTTGGTAAACAGGGAAGAACTGCAGCAGACCACACGTGGCTGTGCTTTCTTAGGTTCTGCCTATGTCTCTCAAGGAAGGAGCTTCTGGGAGAGATTCTGGTTAACAGGCTTCCAGCCACTTGCTTGTGGTTAACTGAGCCCAGTTCTTGAAACAATGGAATGATAGAGCTGGAAGGCTCTTAAAGACTATTTGTCGCACTTAAGGAAACAGGCCTAGAACAGAGAGGTGACCTGGGTCAGGTCATGCTGGGCTCTACTGAGTGCCCGCTGTGAGCAGACCCTCCACCAGAAACATGTTCAGTGTGGGGAAGCTGGGGTCCTGGAGAGTCAGTCACACATCGGGGTTCTCACAGCCGAGGGTGTGGTGGGCTGGGGTCTGCCCAGCCAGGGCCCTTGGGGGTGCTGGGTTTCATGGCTCCTGGTCCCATTTTTGTGTGTAAGTCTCAGGGCAGGTCTCTTCCTCTCCCTTAGGGTCTCAGTTTCTGCATCTACAACCAGAGGCTTAGATCTCTAGGGTCTCTGTAATCTCGAATTCTTTTTCTGAGGCATTCATGATACTGGGTCTAAGCCATAAACGTGTGGTTGTGAGGGCGAAGATTCCCCAGGCTCTCGTTCTGCTTCGGGCCCCAGACTGAGCACTTCCTTCGCGTTGTCTCCTGTAATCATCACAGGGCCCCCTTAGGGTAAGGCTCCCATCAGAAGGGCAGGAGACTGAGGCTCAGGGCAATTCAGTCACTTGCCCGTGGCCAGGCACCCAGTAGAGGAAACTGCACCCAGGTCTGTAGAACCCCAAAGTCTGGGCTCCAAATCTCTGGCTTAGCTGAATCCCAGCCAATGTCACCAGGGCTGGAACAAGAGGGATCCTGATCGAGATGCCACTGCATGCACTGGGCTCTGCTCTGGGGACAAGCACTCTGGGAGGCTGTCATGAGTCCGGAAGACAGCCTCAGCCTATAGGCGCCCCTCTTCCCCAACCCTCCCTGTGGCACTGGACAGAAACTGAGGCTGTCTCCACATTTTGCAGGTGAAGAGGAATGCCCAGGAAGGGTACACATTACATGACAACATGGTGAGTGACTTGCCCGGAAGCCACAGGCCAGCTAGTGCCTCAGCTGGGACTCGCCCAGCCCCCCGACTTGCAGTCCAATCCTTCTCTGGCTGCTAGCTAGTGTTTGTAGGAAAAACGTTTTTCAAAGGCTTAGAGAAACCCAGGCATTGACTCAGGAGCCCCCACTGAGGGTGTTCCTTTCCTCACAGGCCCTACACCCTGTGGTGTAGACTACCAATTAAATTCTTATTTAGGGGAAATTGATGCTCCACAAACAAAAAAATCACATCTTCCTTTGTGCCGAACCCACAGCCCCAGGGCCAAAAGGCAGTAAAAACAAGTAAATGATTTGGTGCTGAGCCAGGCAAAAAGGAAGGTGGCTCAAGGTCAGAGGCGACCTCTGAAACTGGTCAGCAGTGCTGGCGCAGCACCTCTGCCTGCTGATCTCCTGGGGCTGCAGAGAGCCTGTTGCCCTTGACTTTGATGAGCATGGGGAGGAGGCAGGGGCAGTGCTTTTAGAACCAAGCAAACTGGAGCTTGGCCATGTGGTACCTTGACACATGACCCAAAGATTAGTGTTGAAGGGACAGGTTTTTATTAACAGGGTTCCATCCTCTGGGAGGGGGCTGCTGAGAGCACTCCTGCCCTGAGCCCTTCTCTCCAACGAGACCCAGCACTTCCCTTGCTCCCCAAAAGGCTACAAGCCAAAACCAGGCCCAGAAGTTCCCCATATCCTTATTTCTTAAGCCAGCTGTGCAAACAGGTCTCTGTCCCCTCTGGAATGTGCACTTGTGGGTTTCAGAGTCTCCATCCTCTCGCAGCAGCTCTCTCCTTCAGGATCTGGGATACATTGTCCTCAGCCTCCATGTAGTGCTAGTGCTCCAGGAAAACCTGAGCCGTGTTGCACTGGATCATGGGGTCCAGGCCGGCACATGTCCCAAGAGAGTGGCTTCTCTGTACATCCTTCAGAGAAGCAGAAGTAGCTCAGCATTCCCAGTCCCAGTTCAGCTCCAAGCATCTCCCACGAATCCGTGCTTGGTTAGGCAGGTCCCTGCACAGCTCCATCAGCTCTGCTGCTAAACCTCTTCTCCTTACTCCAGACCTCAAGATGTGCTCTGACTCCAAACCACGTGGCTTCCTCCTTGTGCACCAGACCTCTTGCCGACTCCCGTCTACACCCTTTCAGACCGAAGGGCTTCTTTCTTTTTTTCTCAGCCCACCCTTATTTTAAATGCTCAGCCCGGAACTTCTTATGTGACCTCATATCCAGCCCCTCCTATGATGTACCATTTTTACCAGTTTCCCTGTATCTTACCTTCTTTTGGCTGCCATCTTTAGTCAGAGCAAGAGTTCCCAGCAACTTCTGCAGTTGGGCATCTGCCCCCTGTCTCTCTCACAGGCACTGTATGAGCTTCCCCAGCTCTGTCATGAGTCCCTGAATGCTCTGAGTCACATGAACCTTTCACCCCTGGTGGCAGTCCTCTCCCTTCAAGAAAGACAGGGCTATTAACTTGGCATTGTTATGCAAAGTATCTTAAAGGCCCTATTGTCCACTTCCCCCTTCCTCCAACCAAGGGTTGTGGGGGTTTTCTCCTATTTTCAGGGGACCCTTGCTCTGCACCCTGTTATACTTTCTGATATTTGAGGGCAAGCACAGAACTGGCTTTAGCCAGGTGTTCAACTGATACTTACGGAGCACTCATTTTGTGCTGGGCATTGTGCCAGGTGCTGGGGACCTCAAGTAGTGAGTGATGAGCAGGACGAAGCCCCTGCCCACTGGAGAGAAGGTCCGGTGGGCGTGTCCAGACTCTAAAGGGTCTTACAGTCCTAATCAGTCTGGAATTTTGAAGGTTGGCAGGGGAAAGGTGGTAATTGCCAAAGCAGCGGATACTTCTCAGGCCCATCCTCAACATCCGTGTAACATGTGACAGGGGTGGCCTCTGGAAGCTACCTCAGGATTCTCCTCTTTTTGGGAACATTGTTTCAGAAATCTCATCAATTCACAGTCTCAAGACTCTTCTGTCCTTGCTTCTTAAAACCCTTCCCTGCAGGCTGGTCCTCTTGGAGCATCAGAAGCATGCTCACTGTACCTGTACCTGTATGGCATGTCAAACCTCAACATGTCCTCAGATCTGGGCTCCATGTCACCTGCCCCTTACTAGCTGGTGACTTCGGAGGAGCTGTGGAAATCCCTGGAAGCTCAGACAAACAAGGCCAGGCTGGGAGAGACAGTGCTGCGTGATGTCTAGCCCAGCACCCGGCACAAACAAGAGGCCCAGTGAATGCAGCTTCCCTCTGTCCACCACTGCACTCAGCCCCACACCTGGGTCACCCTTTGCTTTTCCTTCTCCTTCACCTGTGTCTGTCTGTTCTCCAAATCATGTCAGTTCTGATTCATGAATATCCCTTGAATTTATTCCCTACCTACATCCTTTCTGCCCTAAACTCAGGCCCTTCTGATTGAGCTGCTTCCAGAGTTACTTTCTGGAAATACCTCTGGTGGAATCCATTGCCTGCCTGTACCATGTAGTCCAGATTCCTTACCCAGACAGGCAGGGCTTGTTCCAGGCTGGCTCACTCACTTCCCCGAGACCCTCCTGCCTGCTCTCCACCCCACCCTCACACCCCTCCAGGCGCTGTCCTTTGTACACACTGTTGGAGATGCCTGAATTGGCTTCACACCTCCATGCCCCCTTCCTCCCCTTTACTCTGCCGTTTTCGCAGATGTCGGGTTGTGGTTCCTGCGTCCTCCCTTCTGTGGACTGGGCACTGTCCTCCACGCTTCTGCCTTAACCGTCACTGACTTCATTTAGGACGTCCTCAGAGCACATTGCACAGGCATCCTGTGTCCTTGGCCGAGGGCTGGTCCTTTCCCTAGCTGAAAGCCCCTAATCTGGCTCATCTTCGAGCCCCCAGCCCTGGCACAGCACCAGGTGTTTGTAGCAGCGGCGGGCTCTGGTTACCTAGTTCAGGAGACCCTCATCATAAACCGAGTGACACCCTGCAGAATTGTCGGCTTAAGAGAGTCCTCTATTTTCTTTCTGCCCAGCACTGTCTCCGTGGGGAGCGCCGAGCTGAGAGGATGCCCCCTCCTGTCCTTGGGAAGCTCGGGACCCAGAAGGCGGGGCTGTCTGTGCTGCCCCTTTTGTTTCTCCCCATTACAGTCCCGCTCCTCTGCCTCTTGACTGCTAACCAGCCCTCTTTCTCTAGATTAAACTGAAGAAGGGAAAGACATTTTTTTTCTTTTTCTTCCCTCAAACCCATACAGATTTGTCAGGATCTTGTATCGCTATGCTGAGGTGCAAGCTGGTAATGAGGGACTTATCAACAGTGCCACCAAAACGAGTAGAAAATGTGGTATTCACTCAGAGACAGATGAACCGAGCTTTGCCAAAGGCTGCAGAGACCCAGTGGAAGGCCAGGAGCTTGGGGCCCTTGACGGGGGGGGGGGGAGTGAGCGGAAGGATGGTGCTGCTCTGAGTTCAGCGCACACCCTGGCCTCTCCCTGCAACCAGGACACCCCTGCTCAAGGAGGCTGCTTGTGGTTCAAGGTCAGGTGAGGCCAAGCTAAGGGTGTGCCTATGGCTAGCATGTGCCTCTGCTGCTCTTTGGAGGTCTGGCCACGCCAGGCCAGTGTATGGAGGTTGATCACACCCTACCAGGCATCCTGCTAAAGCAGTGTGTCCTTCAAAGGGTGGGCTGAGTGTAGGCTGCTTGTGTGGAATCCCCTGGGTCTTGTTAAACACCCCCATCTGGACTCAGAGCCTGGGGAGGTGGAGGTGGTGCCGGAGAATCAGCTTGTGCAACAGCCCAGGTGGTCCTGGTGTGCATGAATTCAGACCCGAGTCTCAAGTGAGGAAAGAGCACAGACAAGAATCGGGCACACAGCCCCACGTTGGTGTTTTCTATGAATACAAGCACAACACCTGGCCCGCTGTTAAACCAGCAACAAAAGTTAACTCTCCGGGAATCGGTAACATTTAAAAAACCTGTTTTGGCCTTGACGCTATCAGAGGTTTTTGGTTTTTTTCATTTTTAATTGAGGTAAAATGCACATGGCATAAATTTACCACTTAACCATTGCTAAGTGTGCAGACTGACGTGCATCCAACCTCCAGAACGCTTTCATCTTGCAAACCTAAAACTCTATGCCGATGGAAAGACAAGTCCCCATTTCCCCCTGTCCCAGCCCCCGGCGACCACTGTTTTGCTTTCTGTCTCTGTGGATCTGACCCCTCCGGGCCCCTCACAATAGTGAACCACGCAGATCTGTCTTTTCGTGGCTGCCTTGTCTCATACAGAATCACTTCGATAGGAGCTTTTCTCTAAGGACATGAACTGTCTCCAGTGTCCCTGTAATAGAATTCTGACTTTGTTTTTGCCTGGAGCAATTGTCCTGGGTCCTCAGTTGGTCCCTGGTCCCTGAGGGTCAGCGCAGGCCTGGTCTTGCTTTGCAAGATGGGCTTAGCCGCCCCGGCTGGCCAGTGACTGGGAGGCAGCAGCTCTGCCTGTCTTTCCTGTCTTTAAACATTTCCCCTGCACAGTCTCTTCATTTAACACATTATATAAAAAAGAAGGAGAAAGAAGGCAAGAAAAAGAGAGAAATATATTCAGCTTTGGGATAAAAGTTTTATTCCCCCTAGAATTGTGGTTCTCAGCCTTGTGTGCCCATTAGCATCAGCAGGGGATCCTGGGCCACTGGGCACCAAAGCTGGGCCCTCACTCTGCCACCTCCCATGGAAAACAAACACAGCAGGTACTGAAGAGGAAACCTGGGCCCCACAGAACTGCGTGTCATGCTCTTCACTTCTTTGCCTCCTTCCTTTGGAAAAGGCTCCATGTTTCTGCCTCAATCTCTTCTCCTTCCAACTGGAGGCACACCCCTCCCCCTTCCTGCTGAAGATGCCAGAGCAGCGTGGTCCCAGTGAGAGCTCTGCATGTGCCAGCTCAGAATTTTTCGCTCAGCCTCTAAGTTTACGAGACCCCTGGACACCGTGACTAGTTAGAGGAGGCAGAGGGTGCCCCCCTCGCTTCCCGGAACGACGTATGCGGTATGTTTGCTCGGCCCCCAGGGAGCTGGGGACCCAGTGAAGGAAAGTTAATTTTTCGACCCTGTGGTCCTCACTGTAAACCTCTGTGTCAGAGGCCAAATGTGTCGCTGACAGCAAATCCCACATGGCGTTCACTTTAATTTTAATTTCAATTCTAGCGGACTTGGTTCTCGTTTCTTGTAGTCAACCTGTCTAAGAGAAGGGTACCAGGTGCTAGATACAGCAGAAGCAGCAGCTAATAGCCTGATAGTGATGGCATTGAAAAGGCCAAAACTGTGCATCTCAGAAAATACCAAGTGATCCGAGGCTGCTTAGTGCAAGGGCAAATAGTTTAGTGGGGGACAGGTATGTCATAATAACCCCCAGGGCAGCAAAATATTTCAGGTCAGTTCACCCTGAGATGTCCACGCCAAGCTGAGGTACAAAAACCCTCAAACGCCATTCAGCACGCTGCGGGTAAGAAGGAAGAGAGCCGTCTTATCCACTTTATAATTATTTCCATCCCAAAACACTCAAGACATTCATAGCAATCTCGGTGCTTAAAAGCTTAGCCCTCGGTTATCCTGAAGTTCGGGCAGCTGAAACAGTTCATTATCTGATGATATGGGATACATGCGATGGGCAGACTCTTTGGGATTTCCCTGTTTCCCTGTGACATCGGTGATGCTCTCCTGCTGCCCTTCCCCCAAGACAAAAGCAGAGGAGATGGGGAAACACTCCTCTTCCAGCTTCCCACCTTAAGGGGAACTTGCAGTGTGTTCAATGGTCCGTAGTCATGGCTGTGGCTGAGGCAGCCTCTTTGTGCACCTGCAGGGTCCTTGTTGCACATGGGAGGGGGATCAGGATCTCAGCTGGGCCGGCGCCAGCAATGACTCAGGCCCTAGTTTATTTGTGAATAGAAGAATACGACATTTTTTCCCCCACAGGGGAACACCCCTACTTTCTAAACACCTTCACCATCCCTTTTCTCATGGGGCCTCCCTATACTCCTGAGAGGGCGGGGCAGATAGTGGCGTTCCTACTTGACTGCGGCCCAGAAACATGTCCATGGTGTGCCCCAGGTCACACGGGGTTGGTTGGAGCTCTGGTGTTGGGTGCCCAAGCTTCTGAGAGGCAGGGCCGGTGGCCATGTCCTGCTGCAGCTCCCAAGACCCTTCTGCTTTCCTCCCTGTGGGCTGTCAGGCTGATCTGGAGCCTGGTACTGGCCTCACGCACTGCCCAACATCTGTGCGGAGGACCCTGTTTGGGATTCACTTCTTTCTAGGCCCCAATCCTGGGCACCCAGAGCCAGCAACAAGGGGTGATTTTTCCTGGCAGGGTGGCAGTTGTACTTGGTGAGAATCACTGAAGGCCACAGGCCTGAGCAGTGCAGGAGTGTGGAGGAAGCTGGCATCAGGCTTCTGGTGCCAGCCCCCTGGTGCTGTGGCCACATGGTGGGGTCCCCAGTGGCAGCTCCTGGGAGCCCACCCAGGAGCTAGCTGTCCTGGACCCTCTGGAGCAGGCCCCTGGGCCCCTGCCATGACTGACTTCTAAGCAAGCTCCTCCACTCAAAGTTGTTTTGGAGGCAGTGTTTCCTCCCTGGGACTCCCACACTTGGCACACACATTTTGAGGATGCGGCTTGGGCTGGGTGGCTCACCGTTTCCCTTTCTGGACCTGACTACACCCTGCCGCAAGCCGTAACTCTTCGTCAAAGCTGTATTGTTTGAACTGTGAAATACATGCGTATTTATTTTAAAGCTAACACTTTAACTCATTTATTCAATGGGTTGTTCAGTGGCACATTTGGAGTCAAGGCCCTGCCACCTCATCCCCCAAATGAAGCTGGGACAAGCGATGGGGGCCAGCCAAGAACAGCGGCCACTTTGCCCTGCAGTGACGTGCCCACTGCCCTGCTCCTGTGCGTCTTCGCCAGGCTTGATGTCCGTACCTGGGAGCTCACGTGAAGGCAACCAGCGGAGTTTGGTGGCACCAGCTCATCTCCAAGGGGCCTCTTTGGTGGCCGCGTGGCCGTGACCTTCATGTCTTCATGTGGTCCTCAGCCCCCTCCCTCCCGAATTGCCCTGTGCCGTGCCCCCCGGATCCTTTCCTGTTGGAGCAGAGCAGAAAGACAGACGCCAGGCTGGGATGTGGAGACACTCCCTCTGGGCCCGGAGCTGCAGCATTGCTTCAGAAGCCCCTGTTGCTCTGTGGATTTGCTCCTTCCCTGGCCCCGGGGACGATGCTCTGTGCCCTTCCAAGGAGTCAGGGAAGGGCTGCAGCTATTGCCTGGTTTCTGTACAAATGTCTTTCCAGGAACAAGGGCTCCCACCAACTCTGGCCCGCCGCCTATCCCCCACTTGCGTGTGAGTGATTCTGCAGTGATGGCTGTGACTTACGTCTCAGAACATAATCAGGGTGCTTTGTATCTGTCACTGTGTTTGAAAAGCCTTCAATTTCCACCCAATAAAACTAGTCAGATGATTCGTCTACCAAAGACCCTTTGGCCCTGGCCTGGTGCGCGGATGTGTCTGGGGACGGGGCTAGATAGGCCCGACCAGGCAGCACAGCCCAGTGCAGGAGGCGGCCCGGCCTCGAAGAGCACACGGCCACTCTGGGCAGGAGCAGCTGGGCGGTCTCGGCAGGGTTGCTGGTGGGCTCACAGTGGGGGCTCAGAGACCAGGTCTGGGCCAAGTTGGGGGAGCACTGGATTGTCAGTACACGGGGAGCAGCAGGACATGGACAGAGGACACAGACAGAAGGCGCAGTCTGCTGTGGGAGGAGGAAGGGGCCCTGGTCCCTGAGGCTGGAGGGCTGCGGAGCCTGTGGGGCCGGAGATGTGCTCCTGCCTGGAAACAGCCCCTGCCCCGCCCCACCCTGCACCAGCTGCATGCAGTCTTGACTCTCTTTAAGCAAAGGAGCTCTGTCAAGGTCAAGTCACATCAGAGGCCTCTGAGCATTAATTATCCTCTTATTTGTTTTTTAAAAAGTTCCCTCAATGCCAATCTCCTGTTTAAAGTAGGATTACACCTTTAAAAATATTTGGTTTTGAATTCGCGGGCACATGGCCCCTGGCTGGGGCCTGCCCGTCCTATGAGATGTAGATGAGACAGCTTCGAGTCCTTCCACCTGCATCTTGAGGAGTCCAAACCCCGCCCTGTGAGTTCTGCAAATTCCCTGGGAGGGTTTCATGGCCCTGCTGCCTCCGAGGACATTTCTGTTGAGCACTCCGATGTTTAGCACAGCCCTTTCTCTCTTTTATTTTTTTAAGGTTTTATTTATTTATTTTTAGAGAGAAGGGAATGGAGGGAGAAAGAGAGATACATCAATTGGTTGCCTCTCGTGCACCCGCTACTGGGGACCTAGCCCACAACCCAGGCATGTGCCCTGATTGGGAATCAAACTGGCGACCCTTTGGTTCACAGCCCCACGCTCGATCCACTGATCCACACCAGCCAGGGCAGCACAGTCCTTTCTTGATGTGAATGGTCATGGAGTGCAGGCCAGGATGCGTGAGAGGAGATGGGAAAGAGATGGAAACCGCTTCCAAACAGGCAACCCCAAATGCAACGCTAGCAGTCCCTGGGGCAGCGTCCTTGGACCGCCCGTCCACTGGCCAACCTCCCAGTGTGGACACCCCATGTGGCCCCAGCCTCTACCATGGTTAGTAGAGTTAGTATACAACATATTAGTTACATAGTTTCGGGTGTACACTGTAGTGATTAACACTGTTATAACTATCACAGTGTGGTCACCTCACTAACTCAGTAATCTTCTGTTGCCATGTAAATTTGTCCCAATATTATTGACCGCATTCCTCTCCCCCTCCCTTATCCCTCCCTTCTGGTAACCATCCCTTTGGTATTTGTTTCTGTGAATTTGTCTTGCTTTGTTGGTTTGTTTTGTTTTGAGGTCCCACACTGAAGTGAAACCATATGGTATTTGTTATTCTCTGACTTATTTCACTCAGCATAATACCCTCTAGGTCCATCCATGTTGTTGCAAACGGCAAGAGTTTATTCTTTTTCACTGCCATATAATATTCCATGGCCTATATGTCCTTCTCTCCAAGTATTGCTCAAGCCCCTACTTTGGACCAGGCTACTCGAGGATTGGGAATACCAGGATGCGCAAGGCACACATCATCTCTGCGTTGACGGGACAGAGTCTGGCCAAAGGAACGGAGGAAACCAGAAATTCTCACGGCTCAGTGTTTACTTAGAGACTGTGCTACAAAGGAGCATACCAGCGTGGCTGACCTGGGACTGAGCCCGCAGAGCATCCCCTGGGGAAGGGACAGTGTAGATGACAGCTGTAGGGTCAGGAAGAGTTAACTGGGTGCCAGGCAGGAGTTGTGAGGAAAGGAGTCCCGGCAGAGGGTGCTGTGTGGGGAGGGAGGTTGGGACCCCAGAGGAGGAACAGGATGGGAAAAAAAAGGCAGGACCCCGTGGGAAAACGGTGGGCCTTGTTACAATTCTGATTTTTATTCCAATAGAAGCAGGTAGCCCTAGGAGGAATTTAAGGAGGACACGGGTCAGATTTTCGAGGAAAAAGCTCTGCCTGGCTTTGATGTGGAGTGTGAGATCTCTGCGGACCGGTTAGGAGGATACCCATGGTGACAGGGCCAGACAGGGGCAGCAGGCATGGTGGGGAAGGAGCAGAGGGGACAGAGTTGAGAGCCCCCCAGAGATAAATAGAGCAGGTGACCAAGGGGCAGACTCAGAGAGTTCAGAGTGGCCACCAGGGAGTGAAGAGAGGCGCCAGGAGGGTGCTTTCTCAGCAGAGACACAGAAGGCTGAGATGCCAGCCTGCTCTGAGGAGGGGTGGCTCAGTGGGAGAGGCCAGAGCATGTCAAACTGGGAGACTCAATCGAGGCACAAAGCTGCCACGGATGCTGCTTCCCAAAGGCACTAGACCACATGCAAAGTTTTCAGACAAATTAGCTGAAAACCACGCAAACTGTTCTTGAGCCCTTCATGTAGATCAAAGATTATAGTGGCAGATACTTGATAGAAGAGTTGATTTTTTGAAAAGGATTTTGAATGTAGAGAGAGACCTGTGAGCCCCAGTCTCAAGGTGGACGGTGGGAGTGGGTGGTCTGGACACTGGCTTAGTGGGAGGGGCTTTCGTGGGACCACTTAGTGAGCAGCAGCTGGGGCACAGAATGCTGGCGCCCCACTCTTGCCTGGGGAAGCCCAAGTGGCCCCAGGTAGCACAGCCAGCTGAGTCCTAGTAGTAGGATATATCAGCTGGAGGTCATTTAAAGGGATTTGCCTTTGGTGAGGGTAGCCTGCCAGGGTGAGGGAACCTTGGCGGTGGGGATCTGTGGGGTGTACTACTGGGGCAGAAGGCAAGGTGGGATTGGGGACTGTCCACCCAAAGGAGGGCCGTGGCCCTGTCCAGGGCGAGGGGGCACAGGGAAACCTGGGAGCAACCGTGCAAAGGTTTCCATAAAAGACTGGTCCTTAAACTTCCATGCGACCCACCCCTGCAGTGGGGCTGGGTCAGACCCCAGCTCCTAAGAGTAGGGGGACGTGAACAAGACAGAGGTGACAGACCCTCCACCTAAAGCAGCTGCTCAGCCTGGCTGGGAGGGTTTCACCAAGACCAAACATGGGCCACCACGGTGGACAGTGCATTTCTAGTTACCAACCTGAGATAGTGCCTTTCACTTAGAGTGGCCTTAGAGTGATCAGAAACATCAAGGGTCTGTGAGAGATTTCATCCAGTGTCAAGGGTCGGGGCTTGTCCCGACCAAGCAACATTAAGGAGTTTTTCATCAGTCACAAGTCCTGCCTGTCCGCTGTCCCAGGTGCTGTCCCAGGTGCTGTTCCAGGTGCAGGAGAGATGACAGAACAGTGAACTGTGTGCCGTAACTCAGGCCACAGCAAACGGGTAGTGGGTGTCACAGGCATGACCAGGGACCAGTGACCAGATCTTGGATGACTCATTGGAGTTTGCCAGTCAGAGAAGGGGGCATAGACCTGAATATGAAGGTCGGTAGGAAACGAAAGCATTGGGTGAGTGTGGTCAGGTGGGTTGGGATTGGGGTGTGGGGGACTGAGACCCGGCTGGCGTGGTAGACAGCACCAGTGGGGGGGGGGGTTGTGAATAGGGCTAAGGAATTGGTAATTTGCTCTTTAGGAGATGGGTAACAAGGGGATGACGTCTGGGTCATTCATCCATGTCGGGCATGCTACCACCATTTCATTCCCGTCGCGGCTGCACTACTAACCAGGCAATGGGCAGTTGAGTCATTTCTAGTGTTTGCCTATTATGAATAAAGCTTCTCTGAGCGTTCACACGCACATTTTGTGTGGACGTATGTTTTCGTTTCTCTTGGGTCAGTACCCAGGAGTGGAATTTCTGGGGTGTGTGGAAAGTGCCCGGTTAGCTTATAAGAAAGTGCCCAACTCTTTTTCAAAGTGGCAGGACCATTTCACACCGCCCCGGCATGAGAGGTCTAGCTGCCCCAGGTGCCCGTGACATGTGACATTGTTTCAGATCCTGTTCTCTCAATCATCATGTTCTCATGCCATGCCGCAGTCTAAAAATATTTTTATTTCAATTTTTTGAAAAAAACATTGTATTGTTTTTTCTCTGAAGGGGCCTTCATGAAAAATGAACACTTTATTTTTTCTCTGAACGGATCCTCATGCAAAATGGTTACTTTTCCGTAGTATTTCCCAGTAATTAAAATCTCCAGAAGAACCTAAAGGTTTCGTTAACAGAGGCCAAACCGCATGCCGCCAGCAGGGGGCGTGCGTCGCCCACAATTAAACTTCACTCCTCCTCCTGCCGTCTTGGAGCGGACTCGAAGCTGGTGCCGCAGCGGAACGCGGAGGAGGCGAAGTTGCTCTTTTCTGGGCGACGACGTTTGAGGTAGGAGATGCCTGCCCCTGGTGGGAACCTGGGCAGCTCCAAAGAACAAAGGTGCCCCCGGGATGTGAGTGCCGACTGCTGCTCAGGTGTCTCGCGTCCGCATCCGCTGGGAGCTTTGACAAGTCCCTGTGCCCAGGGTCTACCCCAGACCGAGTGAATAAGGACCCCTGGGGTCAGACTCCGGGGCATCAGCATTGGGGGGGTGGGGGTAGTTTCTTATTAGTCTTAACATTTATTTCCTTTACTTTTTTACATTGTGTAAACTTTTAACCTAGCTAATTTTAATATTCTTTATATGCATTTTTTATATGTGTTGAAGTGAAAAAAATTTTTTATTCCCATTTCCCGCCCCCTCCCTTTTGGCAAACATCAATTTGTTCTCTGCATCTGTGGGTTGGTTGGGGTTTGTTTGGTTTGTTTATTCATTTATTTGGTTCTTTTTAGATTCCACACGTAAGTGAAATCATATGGTATTTGTTTTTCTCTGTGACTCATTGTACTTAGCATTATGTTCTCTAGGTCCATCCATACTCTCACAGATGGCAAGAATGCATTCTTTTTTATGGCTGAGTAATATTCCACTGCATGAATGTACCACATCTTTATCCGCTTGTTTATTGATGGACATCTGGGTTGCTTCCATATTTTATCTATTACTAGTAATGCTGCAATGAACATAGAGGTGCGTTCATCTTTTTGAATTGTGTTTGTGTCTTCTTTGGATAAATATCCAGATGTGGAATTGCTGGATCATATGGCAGCTCTATTTTTAACTTTTTGAGGAATCTCCATACTGTTCTGAACAGTGGCTGCACTAATTTACGATCCCACCAACAGCGTAAGAGGTTCCCTTTTCTCCACATCTTGTTATACGACACTATTGTACTCCTGTGGATTTCTCCCTGTGTGTCCACTAATAACTGCTTTATATGCGTAGGTGCTCCTATGTTGGGTGCATAGATATTTGCGATGGTTACACCCTCTTCTTGGATTGACCCCTTTATAATTATGTAATGTCCTTCTTTGTCTGTCTTTACATCTTTTTGGTGTTAAAGCCTGTTTTGTCCAATATAAATATTGCTACTCCAGCTTTCTTTTCATTTCCATCTGCGTGGGATATCTTCTTCCATCCCTGCACTTTGTCTGCATTGTCTTTTGATTTGAAGGAGTCTCTTATAAACAGCATATACATGAGTCATGTTTTCTAATCCATTCAGCCACCCTATCTATATCTTTTTATTGGAGCATTTAATCCATTTACATTTAAAGTAATTATTGATAAGTATGTACTCTCAGGCATTTTTTGGTTACTTATTTTTAGGTTGTGTTATAGGTCCTCTGTCCTGCTCTTCTCTTGATCTGTTCTTTGTGGTTTTTATTTTTTTCTTTAGTGTTTTGTTTGGGTTCCTTTGCCTTTGTTCTTTGCGTATCTTTTGTAGGTTCTTGGTTTTGTGGTTACCAAATGAGGTTTATGTGGCTCAGTCTTTATTCATAGCAGTCTTTATTTAAGCTGATAGTTGTCGAAGATGGAATATATTCTATAAGGACTAGATTATTAATCCCTCTTCCATTATGATGTTATTAATATCATATTTTAGATCTTTTAGTGTTGTGTACTGCCTAACTACTTGTGGTCTGAATTGAGTCTGATCCTTTTTTCCTTTTAACTTCTGTAGAAGTTTTTTTAAATGTCTGATTTGCTGTGTTTATTAAACATTTGGCTTTAGCTATAGGATGTTCCCCTTTCTCTTATTTTCTTATTTCTGGTTATGGCCTTTCTTTTTCTCCTTTTCTGCTTAAAGAAGACCCTTTAACATTTCTTACACAGCCAGTTTAATGGTGATGAAATCCTTTAGTTTTTTTATTGTTCGAGAAACTCGCTCCTTCAATTCCAAGTGATATCGTTGTTGGGGAAATCACCTAGTTTGCAGGCTCCTTCCTTTCTGCCCTTTGCAGGTGTCCTGCCTCTCCTTCTGCCTCTGAAGCTGCTGACAGCCTTGTAGCACTTCCTCTGGGTGTAACTCATTTTCCTCTCTCCTCCTTCAAGATTATCTTTAACCTTTACCGTTTTGACTACAGTATGTCTTGGTGTGGGTCTCTCTGGGTTTATCTTGTTTGGAGTTCTGCATCCAGGGCCTGTCTGTTTCCCTTCCCAGGTCAGGTGTGTTTGCAACCATTGTTCCTTTGCATAAAGCTCCTGCTCCTTTCCCTCTTTCATCTCCTTCTGGGTCCCTGTAATGCAAGCGTTTGAGCACTTGATGTTATCCCAGAGGTCCCTTAAACTATCCTTTTTTAAAATAAATTCTTTTTCTTTCTGCTGTTCTGATCAGTTGATTTCCACTAGTCTGTCTTATAGGTCCCTAATTGAGTCTTCTCTGTTAGTTAATCCACTGTTGATTCCTTCAAATGTGGTTCTCATTCCAGTTATTGCCATCTTCAGGTCTGCTTGGTTCTTATACTTTCTGTCTCTTTGTTGAAGTTTTCCCTAAGTTCCTCCCTTCCACTCTCAAGGTTGATGAGCATCCTAATGACTGTTTCTTTGAATTCTTTACCAGGCAAACTACTTATTTTCATTTTCTTAGGTTTTCTTTTTCTGGGGATTTTTCTTGTTTCTTCATTTCGGAGAGATTCTTCCATTTTTTCATTTCATTTTACTTTTTATGCTGTTAAATGGATATGACAAAATGGCTGTCTCTTCCAGCCTTGGAAGAATGACCTTATGTAGAAGTGGGCTCTGTGTAGACTGTCTGCCCTGTGGATTTGGCAGGTGGATAGAAGCTGAGCGATGCCCAAGGCATCCAGGGCACCAGCCCACCGAGTTGCTGCAGCTCCAGGTGGGAAGGCCAGGTGCCTGTAGTAATGCCCTGTTGATACTACCTCCTCCCTTTGTTCTGGGAGAAATGGGCTCACATGATGTGTCTGAGAACACACTGCAGCAACCTTGCAGGTAGGTCAGAGAACCTGGATAGAGCCCCTACCCACCCTATGGAGGTGGAGGGTGGCATGAACAATGGCACTCACCAGCCCCTCTGACCCTGAAGAATTCTACCCGTCCCTGGAGAGCTCCTTCAGCTCCTCAGCCTGCGGTGCACAGTTTCTCTCCATCTCTTGGTTTGTTGAACCGAAAGTGGTCCTGCAACAGAACTCAGGTCTGGCTACTGCCGAGTCAAAACCCAGTGCTGGAGACACAGGTGCTGGTATAAAGGAGAGTGGTTTTCAGGAGCTGGCCACCAGGAAGACAGGGGACTCGTGTCTCAAAGCCCACCTTAACATCTCTGGTCAAGCCAGCAATTCTTACAGGGCATTGGGGGAGTTCAAGAGGGGGAAATTCCTTGGAGGAGTGTGGGCATACAGTCTCTGTTGGGAGTAAGGGAGGGGGCACTGAAAGGGGACTATTTTCACTAGCATCCCTCCCTTCCTGGGGCACCTGTGGTTGGTGGCCCTCACACCACCTGCAGGAACTGAAGCACAAATTGATGTAACTTTGATTACTGGCTGTGAGATTTACAGTTTAACATATTAGTGCAGGCAGAGGTTTTGATGAGGAGGAAGGAGAGGGAAAGCAGAGCAAAGAAATCAGGCGGAAGGGCTGCAGACAGGCTGGCCATGTCCTTGCTGGTCCCGATATGGATCTTCATGGTCGGCCTCCTTGAGTCCGCGGCACTCCGAGGTCAGACTGTTTCTTAGGTTTACACAGGAACTGAACCTGTTGATACTAGTAAAGTATACTCAGAGTTAACATGTAAACTCCAGCTTTGAGAGAAAAATCAGATCAGAGTCACAAGCTGGGTTTAATATTTACTGAGATTAATATGGGTAGCTTTATATAAGCACAGTGTATGCCTTCCCCACTACAGCCACATGAAGAACGGATCTCCGTGTGCACTCCGCGCTGGGTAGATTTGGGAAGCCGCTTGGAGCTGAGCATGTGCTCATGGGTCTGGGGCACTGGCTGGCCCAGCAGGCTGCAGCAGCCTCAGCAGAGAGGCAGGTGGCTGTGGGGATGCCCTGTTGTTCCTGCTTGCTCTCTTTGTTGGGAGGCAAAAGGCTTGGGGCACTGTTGCTGGGACAGCACAGGGGTGATCCTGCAGGTAGGCCAAGCCCTCAAATGGAGCTCCCACCAGCTGGGTTAAAGTGGAGGGGAACAGAGGAACAGAGATGTGGGCTCCAGGGTACTGACGCCCTGGAGGGTTTCCGTAGCCCCTGGGCTCCCCAGCTTTGTCTCTCTGGTCTCCTTCTCTCGTTTGTTGTCAGCGCTGTTCATTCAGTGCTTGGTTGTCTGGAAGGACAATTTGCTACTTATATACACGCATATCTGATTTTGCTCATGGGAAGGGGCTTGTTCAGCACTTACTCCTCTGCCGCCTTCTCGGGCATTTCCACGCATCAGCATTTAAAAACTCTCCCGGTGACTCCAGTGTGCAGCCCTGGGGTGGAAGCTTGTTCATCCTCTCCCCTTAGTCCCGGTGGGCTGATCAAGTTAGCAAGTTAACCCTAACACTTCTGGGGGAGAAGGGGTTGTCAAAAACATAGATTCCAAATTTCACCTTCAGCAGGCCCAGAATGGGGAGGGGAGAACGACAACAGAAGTCGGCATTTTGATGAGTTCTCCTGCAGAGTCTAATCCAGGTGGTCTTGGAATCCCATTTTAGGAAACATTGACCTTGACAGAGAGCCTCTATGAGGGGAGGAGACTCAGACCAGGGAAGGGAAGGTGGTGCCAGGTGTCCTAGGTGCTGGGGCTTGGGGCTAGCAGTGCAATAGGTGGTCTCAGCTCCCAGCAGAGAGGTGGTGGGACAAGGAGGTGACAAGGGAGGAATGTGAAAAGCCTTGTGCTCCCTCCTCCTTCCTGCATTCTGCCTCCGGCTGCGGTCCCCAGGTCCAGCTAGCAGAAGCTCTCCTGCCCCCCTCTCTGTCCCCAGTGGTTTTGCAGCAGAGCCTGGAACTGGCCTGTCACTCACAGTGGCCCCTGGCTGGGCGACCTGTCAAGGTCGCTTCACTGTCCAGCTGCACCTGCCATTTAGCGCCTTAGAAATTCCCAGCCACCAGTGGAGGGCTGTCAAGTCCAAATACAAAGGACCGCTGGAGCCCCCTGCGACAGGCTGACAAGGGACGCCGTCCAGCCTCCACCACTCTGTCACCCACAGCCACTGTCCCCAGGTAGCATGCACTGTGCCCTCCTTCTTCCTAGGCTGTGTTGAAATCTTCCATTCTGCGATCCCAAGAATCCCCTTTCAGCCACACAGGCTGGTCTAGTGCTCACCCTTCAGAACAATTGTTCATATTTGTTGTGAGGTTGCAGCTGCTGAGGAACCACGAGAAGACAACGAGCTAAGAGCAAAGCAAGGAGTTTATAGAAAGCAGGGTCCCTCCGGAGCAAGGGAGGGAAAGCAGTGAGCTGAGGCCGGTTCCCAGCTCAGACCAGTTCCCGTCTGGGTGGTTCTGTGCAGGGTTTTTAAAGAAAAAAGCCCCGTGCACTCTGGGGAGGTAGTCTTGTAATTGGTTACTTTGAACTGCTCTACTTTCTTCCTTCTCTTATTGGGTGTTTCTGTCCCACGGCTCTCTAGTTCCTGGACTTGTTCCCATGGCTTTCTAGGTCCTGGAACTATCCTGTCCCTGACCGATTACTTGGGTGCTGTCCCACCCTGCTCTCTTCGTTTCCGATAGCCTGTCTTGCTGGCTCAGGTGCTTCTATGCAAGGTCAGACTAGACTGTCATTTGTGAAGGCAGGGCACGTGGACCCTCGGAATGTCCTCTCCTCCAGGCCAGTGTGCTTGGAATGGTTTTGGTTCTGGAACTCTCGCTTCCCCAGTATATTGTTTAAAGCGTGGTTTCTTTTCAGCCCACAGTGTTTTTCCTTGTGGAGACAGCGAGCTCTGTGTTAATGGCTGCTTTGTATTATAGATCTGCCTGCATCTTGTTAATGTGTACGTTCAGTCAGTCGGTCGGCCAGTCACAGTCACAGGACAAATGCCTATGGAGGTTCTCCACGTGCCAGGTGTGCTACAGGTGCCGGGAGCCTTACATTGAACCTGGGGCCGTGATCCCTGCCCCCAGAGAGCTCATGGCTGGGAGAGGCATGGAGAGGGCACCGAGCAAGCAGGCACCAAGGCTGCCCTCTCAAGAAATTGGGAGAATGCAGGCATTTCAGTCTGTCCACTTGGTTCTGCTAGTGTGCGATTGTCGGCTGGGTACCATGGAGAATGGAGGCCACAGGGGTCTGTCCTTGCATATGAGATCTGAAGGAGGGCTTCTGGAACAATCTGAGATGTTAATGACCATCACCCCCCATACAAAATAAGAAAGAGAGAAATACCCATTGGCAGTCATAAGCATTTATTAAGCCCCTATGGTGTTCCAGAGGCTTCCACTTCCTGAACACTTTTTTCAAGTGCTCATTATGCTTTAATGGGTCGTTAATATCCCCTTTATGGGTGGGAGACAGGCCTTGTCCAGGCCATACAGCCAACAGGTGGCTGTCAGGCCCAGGTCTTGCCAACGGCCTCACACAGCCAGGACAGAGGGATGAGAGTTGCAAGAGGATTGACGATTTCTAGTATTTCAGGGTTTACCTAGAAATCTTACCACTTGGGTTGTGAGGAATCTGACTAAAATCCTAATTAAGTACCCTAATAACATCCTTAAATAAAGTAAAATAAGCAAGGAAGAGGAGCCTAGTGACCCTGAGGGAAACCTTACTTGCAGAGGGTGCGAGCTTGTATTAAAACAGACACTGGTTAAACTGGCCTGCCTGCTGGGGCCTCGCAGGGTCACCTGGGAGCGGTGGGCTTCTCCAGCGTCCTTAGTCCTGGTCTGGCAGTGCTGTAACTCATAGCTCAGTGTGTGCTTTGCGAGTGGTCCCAATGCTGGTCAGAGCAGCATCTCTAAAGGGCAGCTGGTGTCCCCTGGCTGAATGGCCACTTCTAGAGGCTGCTTGAGATGGGAGCGGAGAGAAAGAACAAGAAGCAGCCGGTGAGAGCCCTGCCTGCTCTGTAAGACGATCGGAGGTCATGAATAATGGAGAGAAACAGATGCCTCCGAGTCCTGGCAGCTTGGCTGATTTGGGGTCCTATCTTCCTCAGGAAGGTCCCAGGGCTGGGGATGCTGCTGTTCACAATCCTTGAAGCCTGTGAGCCTAGGGGACTCTCCATGGGAGGAGGCCACCACCTGCCCTTGTTGGTGATGGGGGGCTGGGGGAGTGCCAGGGGGCCCCCTTGCTGGGAGGCCAAGTGGGAAACTAATGCCAAGGGCTTGATGTCACCTGATTCTCCATGAAGGAGGGAGGGGGGACTGGTGGAAGGGGCTGGGAGGAAGGAGGACAGCCTGCCCTCAGTCCCCATAAATAAGTGATGAAGCCCAAGGAGAAACCCCAGGGCAGGAGCAGGAGGAGGTGGCCAGCAACAGGGTAGCAGAAAGGGGCCAGGGAGAGGAAGGGCAGAGAAGAGCACTGAGGTTTGGCTCAGAGGTCAAAGAAGCAGAGGGCTCTGTGGGCACAGGCATCTAAGTGTGGACTCTGGCCCAGCCAGACGTGGGTGCGGGGGCTCAGGGACAGAGGGTTGCGGGTCCCAGGAGGTGTAGGAAGGTGGTCACAGTGAGCCAGCGAGTGCCAGGGAAGGGTAGCTGGCAAAATGATGCCCCAGCAGAAAAAGCGGAGAAAGAAAGACATTGACTTCATCGGCCTGTACGAGGAGGAGCTGCTGAACTACGACTCCGAGGGCGACGAGGAGGAGCTGGAGCATGAGTACTACAAGGCCAAAGGTGTGGGGGCCCGGGCCCGGGGGAGGGCGGGCAGCATGGCGCCTGGGAGCGGGGCCTGTGCTTTGATGGAGGAACTGGAGGCCCAGACTGACTCCTTTCTCACGCACTATCCCATTGCGCCTGTGCTGCGAGGCTTGGAGTAGACTGGGCAGGCATTATGCTAGGCCCCCACTGCACGAGAGGCAAGGTGGCCTGCCCCTCATCACAGCCCTAGTGGCACAGAATACTCTAGAACTGCAGGGCCCATGCTCTCCAGGTCCTGCACATCCCAAGAGCGATGTTTCAGCCTGTTCTTCACGGTGCGGCCTGCTTTAGGCAGAGCCTGATCTGACCAGGCTGTGAAGGGGTATTGTCGGGGGCTTCTGCCCACCATGGCCAATGGAGTTGGGGGCCTCAGGAATTGCAAAGAGAAGCTGTAGCCCATGGGGAGAAGGCAGTTGCTCTGGACCCCAGGGCCCTGTCCTTTTAGTCTCCTGGGGTGCATGGGAGCTGCTTTGAAATGCTCCGCCTTCTTGCCAGGTGAACCAGAGAAGGTGCATCCGTCCATGACTGAGACGGAGCCCATGAGGGGAAGAGAATGACTCCTACCAGAATCTGAGCTCCGAAGGGACCTCAGAGGCCATCCTGAACAAGCTTCCACCCCTCTCGCCTGTCCTGCATCCCAAACAGGGGTCGCCCAGCATGTGTTGGGGTACACCTTCCCAAGGCAGCCTCCTTGGAAAGGCTGTTGATGGAGATGATGCAGTAATGGCAGGGAGGGTATTGATGTTGACAATGACAACAATGGAAATGATGGTGGTGGTGATGATAAGGACATGATGATAGTGCTGATGGGATGACAGTGGTAAAACCAATGATGGTGATGGTGGTGGTGACAATGATAGGTCTACTACTTATGGCACGCATATCATTCATCCAGCTGTGGAAGAGTGTCTGCAGGAGAAGTTCCCAGACGTGGACACGCTAAGTCAATGAATATGACCATTGCAAACTTTGTTTTATTTGATTTAACCCTTACCATAGTCCTCCAAGGAGGAAATTGTCCCTATTTGAGAGAGGAGGACACTGAAGCTCAGTGAGAAATTTGGTTGAAACTACATAGGCAGTAGAAATGGGATTTAAATATGGGTCCCTTTAGTTCCATAGTTCATATTCATTTCATTGATTGTTTCGTTCATTCATCTATTTGCTCATTCATTCATCCAGGCGATTGCCTGTTGAGCATCTCCCACTTACCAGGCTCTGTGCGAGGAGCAGCTCTGTCGCTGTTGACATTCTTTGTGTGGATGGTGGGACATTCTGGGTTGGGGTCTTCCCTCTGGAGTCCAGCAGAATTTTGTGTTTTCCACAGTATATTTGTCTTCTACGAGATAGTTCTTCAGCCATCTAAGTTTTTAATTTTTAAATTAAATTTTAAAACTGAGAAATAATATATATGTGGCTCAAAACTCATCAAGGTACAACGTGCTGAATTTTTACCTCTGTGCATGCTTGTGTGACCACCGTTCAGAACAGGACGCAGAGTGCTTCCAGCCTCCAGAAAGCTCCTCCACTCTCCTTCCCAGCGGTAACAGTTTTCCTGATTCTATCACTGCAGATTAGTGTTTTCTGTTCTTGAACTTCATGCAAATGGAATCAGGCAGTATACATGTTTGTTCTAGCCTCTCTTTCACGCAACATTATATCTGAGAGATTTGTCCGTGTTGTCACATGTTATAGAGTTTGTTCTTTTGTTGTTGTACTGTCACATTTTATAAACACACCACCTTTGATTCAACCACTGTGTTGTTGATGGACTCTTGGGTTAACTCCAGTTTTTAGCTGTTATGAATGAAGCTGCTACAGATCTTGTACACATCTTTGATGGACATGTGCACTCATTTCTCTTGGATTTATAGTTGGAAGTAGAATTGCTGGGTCATAGGGTGGATGTTGTGCATAGCTAGCAGGGCTTTAACGGTTTACACTCTCACCAGCAATGTATGAGTGCCCATGGCTCCATGTCCTCGTCAGTACTTAGTATTGTCAGGCTTTTTAATTTTAGCCATTCTGGTGGGCATATTGCAGCATCTCACTGTAATTCTAATTTGCATTTCCCTAATGAATAATGATGCTGAGCCCTTTTCCATATGTTTATTGGCCATTTCCTCTTTTATGACATCTGTTTAAGTGTTTTGTCCATTTTCCAACTTTATTGGAATATAATTTACTTAAAATGAAATGCAACTATTTTATTTACTTTTTTAAAAAGAGATCTTATTTATTTATTTTTAGAGAGGGGAAAGGAGGGAGAAAGGGAGGGAGAAAAATATCAATGTATAGCTGCCTCTTGTGCACCCCCTACTGGGGACCTGGACTGCAACCCAGGCATGTACCCTGACTGGAAATCAAATTGGCGACTCTCTGGATTGCAGGCCAGCACTCAATCCACTGAGCCACACCAGTCAGGGCTATTTGTTTAAATTTTTTTTATTTATTGAAATTAGAGAGAGAGAGAAATAAACATTGCTTTGTTGTTTCACTTATTCATGCATTCATTGGTTGCTTCTTGTTTGCACCCTGACCAGGGATCAAACCTGCAAACTTTGACATATTGGGATGATGCTCTACCAACTGAGTGACCTGGCCAGGGGAAATGCATCTATTTTTTTTTTAAGTAAATGATAATTTGTTAAGCATTTTTGTAATATCATATGACATAAAACCACCTACCCTTTATTTGAGAATAGTGACAGTGCTTTTGTGTTTTCTTTCACAGAGTTAATAAAGAGTAGGAATGATGTTTTTGAGTCAGGTCTGCATATAAACCACAGGATCCAGTATATCCGAGAGGAAATGCATCTATGTTAAGTGTGCTGTTTGAAGAGTGCTGACACATGTGTACATCTGTACAATCATCGGCACAATCTACATGGAGAACATTTAAATTATCCCCTCAGATTTCCCTGTGCCTCTTCTCAGTCAATTCTCCTACTCCCAACCCCAGGAAACCATATTCTGCTTTTTTTGCTAAATAGATTCAATTTGTCTCTTCTAGAGTTTCCTATAAATGGCATCGTAGTGTGCAGTGTTATGTGTCTGCCTCCTCTTGCTCAGCATCATGTGCTTGAGACTTGTCCCAGTTGCACGTGTGGTAGTTCCTTCTTTTCTACTGCTGAGTGATGGTGCATTGTACACATGCACCACAATTAGTTTATTCATTCACCCGTTGATGGGCATTTGGGTTGTTTCCAGTTTAGGGCTTCTAAGTAAGGCTGCCGTGAACATTTCTGTGCAGGTCTGTGTGTAGACATGTTTTCATTTCTCCTGGGGAAAGCCCTGAAAGTGGCATTTCTGGGTCACATGGTAAGTATGTTTATTTTTTAAACAAATTCTTGCCCATTAAAAAAATTTTGTAGTCCTTTTTTCTTATAGATGTGTGTGAATTCTTTATATCTTCCCAGTAAGAGTCCTTTGTTGGATGTATTCCAAGTCTCTTCCACTGTATGACTTGTCTTTTCATATTCACGGTATGGTCTTAATTTTAGAGAAAGCCAGTTTGTCAGGATTTTTTTTAACAGTTAGTGTCCTATTTAAGAAGAAGCTGTGTACCCTTAAATCAACTATTGAAATAGTTTCTTCAGTCCTTTCCTGCACCTCAGACTCTGCTGTTCTCCAAAGCAAGCATCACCTGGCCTCTATGTCTTCTCTCATGAAATGTGGGTCTAGAATTTCTATCATGCTGGTCGTCTCTTGTGGACACTTGGTTTGGAAGTGCCCTTGAGCATCTGGAAGCCGTGCAGGCAACACTGTCGGTCCTGGAGCTGCCCCAGGGAGGGAGTTTTTTGCAGGTCAGGTACCCCTGTGGTGTAGACTGTGATGGTTAAGGCTTCAGTTATTGCAAGACAGAGAGGCACGCAAATGTCCTGCTTTCTCCCACCCCCTCACAGTGCCTTGATTGGGACCTTCATTAGAACCCAGGGCATTCAAAGAAAAGGCATCCACAGCAAACAAAACAAGCTTCAAGGGGACAAAAAGAGGGGAAATCAGTGCCCCTGCCAAAGAGAGACCCCCTTGGCAAAGGTCTACACCACCCAGCCGCGGGATGGAGGATCCTGAGGTTAATGACAATGCCCAGGGTGTCATGGGAGGTGAGGGCTGGCAAGGCAATTGCATTGTGCAGAGGACAAAGAGGAAGGTGAGACCGAGGTGTAGGCTCTGAAAATCATGTCTAGAAGGGTATCCATGTGCTGTGCTGGAAAGACCACAGACTGCCTCTGGAGGCCTTGGGCTGGACTCCGTCATGGACACTGTGTAATGTGGGACCTGGGCTTGTCCCTCTGCCTTACCTGAGAAATGAGTGTGCAGCATTAAGTGGGAGGTTTTGGTCTTACCACAGACAGGACTTGGTGTGGGTCTGACCCTGGCTCAGAAGATGGCAGGTCGCAGCAGGAGTTTATACAGAGTCCTTTGTGGCAGGATCTATGGCTTCTCTACGACCATGTAGGATTCTGGAGTTTTTGTGTTTTTTTTCCCTGAGCCTGCCACCTCTCTTCTCCTTTGCTCCTCCAGTGTACGAGGTGGTCGTAGCCACGGGGGATGTTCGTGGCGCAGGGACAGATGCCAATGTCTTCATCACCATGTTTGGAGAGAATGGGCTCACTCCCAAGCTCCATCTCACCAGCAAGTGAGTACCAGCTCGGCCTGGGATCCTGGTTCTGGGACCCGGGGGGAAGCTGTGTGTGTCCACACTCCTGTTAAGGGGTACAGGCCTCTGCTAATGACAGACCACGTGTCAGCCAGGCCTCTCCCTGTGATTTCCTGTCAACCTTCCCATCTCCTGATTTATTTTATGTACAGAAATGCCTACTTTGGATCTTAGAATTCCCAAGAATTCATA
The DNA here is from genome assembly GCA_007922815.1 of Macrotus californicus. Taxonomy (NCBI): domain Eukaryota; kingdom Metazoa; phylum Chordata; class Mammalia; order Chiroptera; family Phyllostomidae; genus Macrotus; species Macrotus californicus. The sequence goes on along the minus strand of VMDR010001296.1, from coordinate 29,274 downwards.
CTCACTGTCCCTTGATGTGGTAGAATGAACACTTGGAACCAAGAAGGCTGGGTCTAGGTCCAGCTTTACCTCTTAGTTCCCTTGTAACTTTGGCCAAATCTCTTGCATCCAAGGCCTTGGCTTTCTCATATATCATCTGGAAGTGACAAGTCCACTTTTACAAAACTCATAGGACTTTTGGGAAGAGGAGACAAGACCTTGTATGCAAGGGAGCTGTGAGCTTAAATGCTCTGCACTCCATCCCACCCAAAAACCACCGTGATAGAGAACCTGCCCGCTACTCGGGCCAGTGTATACACTCCTTGTGTGTACACGTGTGTGTGTGTGTGTGGATGTGCACGCATGTGTGCGCCTGTGCCCTCCATTTCATTGTAACCCACTGGGAGCAGGGGCTGCTTTCTCTCTCTTTGGCTCTTTCCCCCCATGACATGCATGCATGCACAGATACGCACAGTAACACTTAGCAGAATCAGTGAATTCCAGAGACGTCTAGGGGCCTTACGGATGGTCTAGGCAGCTGGTGCTCAATCTGTGCTGAATAGCACAGGGGGCCGATCATCTGGTTCTGGGCCCACCCCATCCTTCCTTCCTCCCAAGCAGCTCGACTCATGGTTATTTAACCCACCACATCTCTGAGTCAGATTCTATTTGTGTCAAGCGCTCCATAGCCAAGAGAAATGTGAAAACCACTAAATCTAATTCAGCCATTCATGGGGAAACTGAGGCCTGGAGAGGAGCAAGGAGCAGCTCTAAGTCATGGAGCTTTTTGGTGGGAAAGCTGGCCTTGAACCCCAGGTTCTCGATGTAGACCTTTTCCTTCATCAGTTGGCCTCGTGGCCCTCGCAGGTGTGTGGGAGGCTCCAGGTTGTGATCTGGGGTTTATGGCTTGGCACCTCCAGGGGTGGTGGGGAAGCTGTGGAGGGGTGGGGTCCACAGGCCCGGACATCCCCGTGTTCTGTGCTCAGCACACTAACCGGGCCCCCTGAATGTGTGCGATGGTGTCAGGCCACAGCATCGAGGCCGGCGTAACGCCCTCTTTTGTTCATTTCTGCAGAACAGGGTACCTGCCTTCTTGTGCTGCTTGCACTGCAGAGTGACTCGCTTGTGGAGCCTTCCCCTGCAGTGGTGTGGGCACGGTAAAGAGAATACATGAAACGTCCATCCTCTTTGCCATGTGACCTCCCAGCATGCACTCCTGTGGGAGAAGCTGCTAGACCTCAGGGAGCTGGCCAAGCCCGTCTCTTTTAAACAAATGAGCCATTTTCTTTTCTCATGGTGGTTCCTCACTGTCTGTCCTTCTTTCGTGTATCCAGTGTCCTGAGACTCTTCCCTCTCACCTTTGTCATTTGTCAAAACACCCTCTCAGGAAGGGCCTCGGGGTCACCTTGTATAACCTGGCATGAGGATTTGTCACCGGGAGCCTGAGTTCCAGCCTTTCTTCTCAGTGGGGGAGGCTGCATCACGGGAAAGGGGTCTAAAGCCTGAATGCACTGGCAGGGCCAAGGCCGCGGGCCTGCTGAAACCACACGTAGACAGCCAGTCTCTCCAGGCTAGCCCCATGCATAGGAATCAGCAACGCACCCCACAATTACCCCATAGGTCTGCTGACGGGGGTCTCTCTCATATCTGTGGCATGCCCCAGGTGGGGAAGCAAGAGCACAGGCCTGGCCAGGACTACAATCTGGCTGGTCCTGAGTGCTCTGCAGGAGCCCACAGGGAGGGGTGGTTTCAGGGATGCAGACATGGTTTGCAGGATTGCCTGATGCCCTGGAGAGGTGAGAGGTAATGTGTGGAGAGATGCCAGGTGGAGCAGAGGCTGAGGACAGGTCTGCTCTGTGCCCGCAGCATCTCTCCCTATTCTTTGCGATAGTCAGAGCTCAGTGGGTGATGTGGGATCGGTGTGGCTAGAGCAGGACTGCATAGGGGAGACCGTGTAATCTGGGCCTCTCATGGTGAAAAGGACTGAGCAAGAGAGGAATGGAAAGAGGGCACTTAGAAGGGAAACAGCTTTCAAAAGCATGGAAGCTTCAGGGCCACCACAGGCCCATGGGGGCGGGGAGTGGACCTACAGGAGGGGCAGAGAGCAGGAAGGTCAGAACAGCAGGGGAGGACCAGACTGTAGAAGGTCTTGCATGAAAGCTGATCACTATGTGTCCACGAAAGATTAATCTGACCATGGTGGGCAGATAAATGGGGAAGGAAGAGATCAGAACCTGGCTGCTGCAAGACCTGAGAAAATGTCTACAAAGAGAACTGCACAGACCCAATCCTCACCAAGACTCCTTCCCTTAGAGATGGAGACCTCGGATCTGGGAGGGGAGCATCACTTTCCCGGGGATTCCAGGTGGCCCGTGTAAACCCAGATGCAGCTGGCTGGGGAGGTCACCATGCTGTGTGAGACGTAGTTGCAGGTAGCTCAGCCCAGCATTAGCCCTTCCAGTCCCTGTGACCTGGATGCCCAATGGCAGACTCAGAATGTCCAATTCTGGTCTCACTGCCTGCTGCTATTCCTTCCTCATGAGACGGTGTCATTCCAAAACAAAGCCATGCGTCAACCGGAACAGAGCTTACGCACACAGACTACAAGGCAGCTTGGAGATGATCAGGTTTCACTGATAGCTTGGGGCATCGGAGAGGGTTCATATCAACTGAAAGTGGAATATTAGGCAGATCCTGTAGTCTTAAAATTGAGCCACCACCTCGCCTGGAATTTCTCCCTGACCCCTTTCTCTGCAGCCTCCGGCCATGTCCCTCACCCTGTCTTTCTCTCCAGCGTCTCCCACGATCCTTTCTCTCTCTCCCTTCAATTCCTGCTCAATCTTGTGTCTTTTCTCCTAGGCCCCAGGATTTGTCCCCTTCCACTCCCACATGGCTTATCAGGATTTCTTTTTTACCAACACAAAATAATTCCTGTTGCAAGAAGGGCTTTGGTGGCTGTTGGTGGCAAAGGGTGTGAATGTTCATTTCGACTCCCCAGTAAGCTGCCCTGCACCCCGACCCCCACACCAGTTAAGTGCTGACAGCCATGACTTGGGGGTCCCCTTCCCCATCATCCAGGACCACCCCAGCACTGGGTCACATGTTCAGAATACGGCAAAAGGATGAGGTCTCATGTATCTTCTGGAACACGGCTCTCCTGTGGGGAGTTCACCGTCTGCGTGTGTCGGAGCATGCCTGGCATTTTAGCCCTGCTGGCTCTGCCCGGTTGGTGGCTGAAATGCCCTGTGTGGCCTTGACGGCTCTCCTGGGTGGGGACCATGGGCAGGGCCTGTGTTTTTCTGCGTTAGCCTTCCTTTGCAGACCGACCAGGAGCCACAGAAAAGTGGTCACCTCCCAGCAGGAGATGCGAAAAAGTCTGTATTTCAAAGGTTTCCTGTGACCAGGAACCCTCTGTCCTTTGCCCTTTCCTCCACACCCGCAGTTGTTTTCTTGAAACCCATGGGTGCTTGTGTTCTGATTCACCAGAAGTGGGGATTTCGGACTCTGACCCCCGGGGCATTGAGGTTGGGCCTCGTTTGGAATTGTTCTGGCCCCTTCCCTAGAGAGAGGAAACTTGCCCCTGAGTCCTTCCCTATCCCTCCTCGAAAGATGAGACCCTGGCGATGCAGAAGGCCTTCCTCTGTCTGCCTAGATGCCCTCAGCAGCCAGGCTATGAACACGGTGGATGATTGCTCTGTCCCCTGTGACCACCCCCTGACGGCTGCAGTATGGTCCTGGTACAGTGCTGAGCACCCCTCCAGCCCACCCTGGGTCTTTCTCTCCTGGTCTCCCTTCTTCCAGCTTGCTCTCTGGAGTTTGTTTTCCGAGTGACTCGAAACCGCCATGGCCCACTGTTTCCCAGACACAGTGGGGTGTCAGTGCCCAGGGCCTCTCTGAAGGCCAGGGGACGCCTCACTGAGGGCTGTGGTCAGGGGTACCCAGAAAGCCGGCTGCTTTCCTTCCAAACCTGTACCTCATCTTTCCCCTTCACATCAGCCTCCTCTTCCCCTAATCATCAGCATTGGCTGTTCCCCAAATTCCATGCACCCTGAGAGGACACAGCCAGTGATCCTCAAGCTCATTCCAAAGACTTCGCCACGGGGCAGCTGCGGGCCGGGAGGTGGGGCCGCGCTTTCTTCCAGCTTCCCTTCGGGAACTGAATGTTGCACACAGACCAGAGTAAATAACCAAACACTTCATGATAGTCTTACCGTGTAGTTGTGATGTTTCTGTAGAAATCTCCCAGTCTTTATTGGTTGTTCTGTTTGTACATTCTATTTTTAACCTGCCTTTTCTTTTAAGCCTATATCATAAACTTGTTTCTTTTCATGAAATCTTTTTTTTTAATAACAGGATTTTAATGGCTGCATAATATTCTATCATATAGCTTCCCAGGGTGACTGTTTCTTAGGGCATTTATTTGTGGCAAAGATTCTTGTCTATTTACTCTAAAAGTCAATTTTCTTGTCTCCTATATTGAGACAGCAAACACCTCTGATTCGTTTCTTTGTTTCCTAGTCACAGAACTCTGATGCACAGGATTGACGTCCACGTATTTTCCAAGTCATTTAACAACTGCTTTGACTCGGAAACCAAGTGTGGTGTGTTATTATTTACCCTTCAAGGTGAGATTCTGACAGGTGCATTCAGTGAGCCTGGGAGTGGGCTCTTGCCCTCCAGCAAAACTGATCGCACCTTGGGGGCCTCTTTCCCCTGACAAAGTCACCACAGGGGACGTTTTCACCCGGCTCTGCACAGCCTTAGGTGGGTGCTTGGCCCAGCTCTCGTGATATGCCCACCACCCTAAGGAACTTCTCCCCAGGGCAGACTTTGCCACAATGGGTCTATTTTCAGAGTCACAGCTTCTGAGTCTTTGGAACCTTAAAAGCCTTCTGTTATTGAGAGAGTCTGAGCTTTATTCCCTTGGGGAGAAGACCCTTGACCTGCCTCTTTATTTGGAAACACACGGATGGCCAATAACCAGGCACTTACCTCTGTGCTTTTCTTTTCCCACGGGCTGTGCTGGGGCCCAGAGCCCTGGCTGGGAGCAGAGAGGGGGTTCTACAGCTCTCAGCCCTGCAGAGGCCTCACTTCGAGGGCAGGAAGAGCTGTGAGCAGGCTGGGCTGGGACAGCAGAGGTCCTGGCTCACATGGAAGGTGGAGCCAATGTCCGATATCCTGTGAGAGTCAGGCTTTCACTCCTGGAGGCCTCCCGTGTCTAAGCAGATGGAATCTAGGCTGCTCCCGAGTCTGCACTCGCCCGGGCACCTCACTGTGGATCGTCTCAGGTGTACGTGCTTCCCTTCGCACCGTCTGCAGGATGCTCACTGCCCCACTTTCCTGGTTGCTGATTTGGGTTGAGTATTTCCTTTCTTGTTGGAATGGCAGAGCCATGGACCCCCACCCAAGGTCTGCATCCACTTGGGGCTGCCATTGCAACTCTCCCCAGCAAGAGCAAGGCCCAGAGAGATGGGCCTGCAGACCTGAGAGCACCTCGGCACCCATTACACTGCCTTCCTCCGTTGTCCCCGCCCAGAGCGACTGGAGGGCATCAGCTCGTGACTTTGGAGAGCCAGGTCCTGGTCCCAATGCTGCAATCAATGAGCAGTTCACTTGTTTGCAATACAGGGCTAATATTGCCCGCAACGCTTGCCTTCACGGTGCACAGGATCGTGAGAATCTGGGTGTGAAGGCAAGGGATGAATACCAGCCGCCCTTGCCCCTACCTCTCCAAGTCACCTCAGAAAGGCATCTCTGAATGGGATTGGCTGCTTGTAGCACTTCCCAGGAGTGGGACGGTGGAGGGAGAAGGGGGCTGCCTGCCCCTGGCTTTCCTCCTGGGCCAGTGAGCCAAGTGCTGATGTATGCTGTATACACGTTCATTGCAGGAGCAAATCTGCCTTTGCAAAAGCCAACATCGATGTGTTCCGGGTGAGGACCAACAACGTGGGCCTCCTCTACAAAATCAGGTGAGGATCCCGCCCCTGACCAGGCGGGGATGGGGTGGAGGCTGTAGATTAGGAACTGACTTCATTATTGACACTTTCTGGGGTTGATTACTCTCCTCGTGTCATTTGAGGGGTGACCAAAGGCCCACATCTTTTCCTCTCACCCTGAGTCACAGCTTTCTAAACTTCCCCATTAGAGATTCAATTCTCTGAGTTCAGACAATTTGAGATGGCTTTCCACAAACTTGGTAAATATGCTCTGGGAGACCCTAGCCCAGTGGTTAGGAGCAGACCAAGTCTAGGTGGCCTTGGTTCAGATTTCTGCCTCGCCATTTACTAGTCCTGGGACTTTGGACAGGTTTCCTCTCCAAGCCTCAGTTTCCTCACCTGTAGAAGTGGTGAGCACTCAGCAAGTGTCAAGATGCCCCGAAGCTAGAGCGTTAGCAGGAAGATTTGTGACATAGCAGGATGCCTATTGACAGAGAGTGCCCCTGTTCTTGTCTTGTGAATGCGATGGGAGGGATAACTCTCTCAGCCTGGTTGCAGAGGAAGAGCCTTCAATGACCCCTTTTTACCCTCCTGCCTCCTGTACCTGCCCCCATTCAAGTTCATGCCTGTTTGTCTAAATGTCACGATCATCTGCGGTCTGTTGCACCCAGACTAGGGCCTGAAAGGAGTCAGATGCTGCCTCAGTTCAGCCCTGACTTTTGTTCCTCCCACTGGAAAGTGTAGGACCTTGCACCCCTTTACTGGGAAAGTAAGGGACCCATGAGGCCACTGGCACTAGTTGTGTGGGGAACAAGGCCCTTGCAGGGCCGATCAGGAAGAGGGTGCCGTGTGTGGGGGAAGGCCACCTCTAAGCTGAGGCCCTCCTCTGTGCCAAGCAGAGGCATGCATCCTGAGCAGGTCACGTGTGCCGTTCGCTGTTGGGGTTGCGCTGCCTTGAGCTGTGCTTGTCCCACTAAGACATATGAGGATAAGGTTTCCCTGTGCTGGGCAGGGATAAGATGCCTGGTGCAAAGTGAGGTCATCCAGGGATCAAGTTCCGGGGAAGAAACTGACCTCAGAGAGGAAACTGGGGCTGGCAAGGATGAGGGGGAAGTTACTGGGGGGCCTGTTACAAGAGTCTGGATCTGCGCTGTTCTATACAGCAGTTCCTGGGCCACGGGGATGTCGAGCACTTGCAATGTGGTTAGGCCACATATGCTGTGTGTAGAAAAGCCACCAATCTTTCAAAACGTAGCATAAGGAAAAGAATGTAGAATATCTCATTCATAAAGTTTTACATGATTACATGTCTAATGTGGATTAGACTATATTATTAAAAGTAATTTCACTGGTTTCTTTTTCAAGGTGATACTAGAAAACACAAAATTCCATATGCGGCTTGACTAGTAGAAAACACAAAATTGCATAGGTGGCTAGCACATGCGGCTCATGTGATATTTCTGTGGGACAACACCAGTCTAGCTGGTTATCGGGGGTCCTCTGGGTGGTGGGGCTAAGGAGAGTGTCGGTGGGATCTGAGAGTCAGGGAGAGAGGGGAAGCTCAAGGTGGCCCTGCGGGAAGCCTTGGCAATCCTGGATTTCCTGTGGAAGGAGACACTTCCTTGCATGTGATGTAGCAATGTAACATTGAGTAATAAGCACATCTGCCTTGCAAGGCATCTGCAATTGGCAGATGAGGAACCTGGGGTTCAAGAGGTAGAGTAGCAACAACAAAATGACGGAACCTGTCTTTGGACTGAATGTGCGGGTGTGGCAGCGCGGGAGGGAAGTCACCTTTGTTCTGCGGACGACAGTCGGGGGTCTGCTTCTGCCTCAGGATAGAGCATGACAACACAGGCTCGAACGCCAGCTGGTACCTAGACCGCGTGATTGTGACCGACACGAAGCGGCCGCACCTCCGTTACTTCTTCAACTGCAACAGCTGGTTGAGCAAGGTGGAAGGCGACCGCCAGTGGTGCCGTGACCTGCTGGCCAGCTTCAACCCCATGGACATACCCCGAGGTCAGTGCCAGGCTGGTTTGCCCACCATCCCTCCCTGCCAAGCTGGGCAGTCCCATCTCCCCTTGCAGCCCTCCACGGTCTTCCTGTTGACCAGGGCCCAGGTGAAGCCCTACCTCTTCCTTGTGGCCTTCCCACGGGCAAGCTTACATGGGAAGTGGGGAAATGTAAGAGGACCTAGAGGCACGGTAAAGGGATGGGAGCAGCCCTGAACCCATCCTGAGTTTTCAACAACTCTTGTTGATGGGTGTCTACTGAGAGCCCCTCTGAGTTCAACAGCAGCGTCCCCTGCCTTCCTGTTCCAATACCTTCCTTCTGGTACCCAAAGAAGGTGAGTCACAGCCAGGGCATGGTGGATGGGGGCCAGAACTTGCCGCTTCTAGGGTTCTGTCATGTGGCCCCCGAGCCCCCGACTCCTGATTTTTACAAGGGAAATGACTTATTTCAAGTGCATGTCTGGCCAAACGCCTTAAATTCAGTCTTATTAGCTCAACAGGAGACAGGAGAACAAAGCCTGTAAAAACACACTCTGTATTCCATGTCCTGTTTTAGTTCATCTTAGTCCCTTAAAGCTCTGACCTCACCTCACCCTGTTATTGAATATGCTTTTCCAGAAAGAGAATATCACTAGTGGGTACCATCATCATAATACCATCTCAGAGAGCCATGGGCCATCGGAGGGAAAGACACTTGGCAGGCAGGAGAAGTGACTTTCCTATGATCACAGCAGAAGGCTGACACTCCTTGGATCTGCCTTCTAGCATGTACCCTTGGTCTCCAAGTTCCACCCTCTCTGGTAACCCTTCTGGGCAGAAACAGCCATACCGTGTGTCCCAATGGGCTTCGGCCCTCAGTGCCTCTGTCTGCCTCTGATCTCCCACCTCCTAGCTGACCTTGAACGCTTGCTTTGTTCCCCTTGATCCCCATCATAATAACTTGCAAATTTGATTGTTTTTTTAAAAAAAGATGTTATTGATCCTTTCTCTTATTATAAAAGTCAAGTTTGATCATTGCAGAAAAATTAGAAAATAGAGACACACACACATAAAAAAGGAATACCTGCAGCTCCATCCCCTGGAAAGACATCACTGGTGACGTTTTTGTGTACTCGTTCCTAGTCTTCGCTCTGCATTTGTGCGAATGGTTTGGAAGAATGGGCTGTTACGGGGAGAGCTTCTGCCAAACCACTGTTGAGAAAGGATGGCAGTAACTAGGTGGTCCTTCCATTTTCCACAGCATCATTCAGGGTAGTGTTTGCTTGCCTCTTAAAGGGAAGACAGGCACCTGCTGATTGATGTGGGGCCCCCTGCCCCTTCACAGGCTGGTGGGCATTGAGTTTTTAATGTTTCCAGGCTGGATTATGGAAACAGGAATGGAAAATGGAATCTTGAAGAATTCAAATGAGTGTATTGGTAAACACAAGGTTAAACTTCTTTACTTTTCGGCTGGAATTATATGAACTTGGTTTTTGATTGCTACCAGAGATCTTTGATGATCAAAATGGGGAAGATTATTTATTTATTTATGCAGTTTGATAGATAAAAGTATTTCAAAATATGGGCTCTGGGCCATATAGAGGAGAGGAAAAGGGACATTCCAGTGTTTAGTCCACGCCCTTCCTGGCACCCTAAGGGAAGATGGATCCTTAGGTGGCCTTATTCCCTCCTGCCAACCTCCAAGGGTCATCCCCTGAAGTTCTGGCTGAAGTCAGCTGGAACTTTCTTTCATACTGGCTCCTCAGGGAAGGTAGGTAGGTGTTCAAGGCTGACCGACTGACCCTTTGACCGATCAGCAGATAGCAATGGGGGTGGAGGGGACTAGACCTTGATCAGGTTTCTAGGTGGTTCATCCACAGGGGATCTCGCATATCCTACTTAAAGACACGGGCACGCAGGGAGGAGCCCTGCAGGAGGTGAGCTCTGGGGCCCCAGGACCGCCCCCTGGACTAGGACATCCCCTGGCTCACAGCACCGCGCCTCACACCGGCCATGGAGATGACTTTTCCCTCGCTAGGCTTCTCTTTAAACATAGTTTTTGGGAGAGGCACCCAACATATTCCTAGTGTCTTGGGGTTAAGGGCCTGGTCAGGGCCCCCTCTCCCTTCATGGAGTCCCCTGGGGAGAAGGTAGGCATAAGGGGTTTCCCAAAAAAGGAGGTAGAAGTTAATTAACTCCGAGATGTGTGGACAGAGGATCCTGGAACCAACTTCAATTTCTTAGTTGTTTTCAACTGGCTGGTAAAGTCACTGCCTCTGGCACCAGGATCAACTCAAACACTTGGCCTTTTGGTTTTCTTTGGGCTGGCTGCCTGGCCATGGGGATCTGTTGCGGGGTCCTGGGGACCCAGGTTGGCATGTCCCTTCAGTCCACTGGGGGTTCCCATACCCCAGCCACTCATGTTCTACCTTCAAGATTTTTGCGTTAAGTATCACTTCACTTATTATTAACTTATTCTTCACTCACTTTTTGTGATTTATATTAACTTGTAAGTTTATTTTAAGAATGTTGATATAATTATCATAAAAAACTGTTATCACTTGCTATAAATATCACGTTTACATCAGTACACATTAAAATGAATGTGCAACTCTAGATAACCCTCCTGTATCACCACTAACATCCAGCAGACCATCAGGGGTGTATGAACCTTCCCCCACCCCCGCCCCAGGAAACACTACCAGCCCTGATCTGGGAGGAAGGGAAAGCAGAGTCCGGGGGACAGGAGTGGGGCTGGGAGGATACCTGGGCTCTTTAAGAGTCCTTCTTTTACTTACAGGACCTCTGAGTGTGAGGGGGTGAGGAAGGGCGGGTGGATGTTTATTACACAGATAAGTAAACTGAGGCCCAGGGAGGTAGTCACTCAGCCAACATCAAACAGGCAGTCACCGATGGAGCTAGGACTAGAATGCGAGTCTCCTGATCCTTGGTGGAATATGCTTTTTACTGGCCCCTTGGGCAGGGCCAGACCAAGGGCAAACAGTCCAGCACCTAAGAGGTCAGGGCCTGAGGGGTCACAGCTAAGGACTGCACAGGTCAGGGTCTTAACATTTTTTTAACAAAGATTTTAACTATTTACTTTTTTTAGAGAGAGGGGAAGGGAAGGAGAAAGAGAAGGAGCAAAACATCAATGTATGAGAGATACTGGTTGCCTCTCACATGTCCCTGAGTGGGGACCTGACCCAGAACCCAGGCACATGCCCTGACTGGGAATCAAACCAGCCACCTTTGGCTTCGCAGGCCAGCACTCAGTCCACTGAGCCACACCAGCCGGGGTGACCAGCTTAACATTTTTAAGTGTACAATTCAGTGGCCCTAAGTAAATTCACAGTGGTGTGCAGCCATCACCACCATCAGTCTCCAGAACTTTTTCATCTTCCTCAAGTAGAACTCTTACCTATTAAATAATGACTTCCTGTCCCTCTTCCTCTCAGCCCCTGCTAACCTTTCCTCCACATCAGATCTCTCTGTGTTTGCCTACCTAGGAAGCACCTGCGAGTGGGACCACACAGTAGTTATGCTTTTGTGACTGCCTTATTTCACTTAGCGCCCTGTTTCCAGGGTTCACCCCCGTTGGAGCGTGTTTCAGAATTTCATTTTTTTGTAAGGCTAAGTAATATTCCAGTGTTATATATATGTACCGTATTTTATTTATTCACTCATCTGTCAAAGGACATTTGGATTAATTCTACCTTTTAGCTATTGTGAATAATGCTGTTAACATTGGTATAAAAATATCTGTTTGGGTTCCTGCTTTCAGGTTTTTTTGAGTTTCTACCCCCAAATGGAATTACTGGGTCACACGGTAATTCTGTGTTTCACTTTCGGAGGACCTGCCACACTGTTTTCCGCAGGAGCTACATCGTTTTATGTCCCCACTGGCAATGCACGAAAGTTCCAATTTCCCTGCTTACTCACCGGTACTGGTGATTTTCTATTTTGTTAAAATGGCAGCCATCTTCATAGGTGGGAGGTGGCATCTCCTTGTGGTTTTGATTTGCATTTCCATAATGATTAGTGATGCTGAGCATCTCTTCATGTGCTTATTGGTCATTTGTGTATCTTCTTTGGAGAAATGTCCATCCAAGTCCTTTTTAAATTAAAAAAAAATTATTGATGGGAGAAAGAGAGAGAGAGAGAGAGAGAGAGAGAGAGAGAATGTATGGATAGATTTGTGGTTTAACTTAGTTATGCATTCATTGGTTGATTCTTGTATGTGCCCTGCCCAGGGATGGAACCTGCAACCGTGGTGTATCAGGACGATGCTCTAACCAAGTGAGCTACCTGGCCAGTCATCCAAGTCCTTTTTAATCATTCATTATAACTGTTGATAAGTTGTAGGCATCTATCCAGAATATATTTGTGGATATTAACCCTTTATCACATATATACTTTACAAATATTCTCTACTATTCCATTGGCTGCCTTTTTACTCTGTTGATAGTTTGTGTTGATGCAGAGAAGTCTTTATTTTTTATGAAGTCTAGTTTATTTAATTTTTCTTTTGCTTCCTATGGTGTTGATGTCATATCCAAGAAATCATTGCCAAATCCAGTGTCATAAAGCCTTTGCCCCGTGACAAGAGTTTTCTTCTCAAATGTTTTAATTTTAGCTCATATGTCTAGATTATAGATCCATTTTGAGATAATTTTTACATGATAGAAAGTAAGTTTCAATTTAATTCTTTTGCATATAGAAATCCAGTTTTCCCAGAATCATCTGTTGAAAAGACTGTCCTTCACCCATTGAATGGCCTTGGCACTCTTGTTGAAAATCGTTTGACTATACACATGAGGGTTTATTCCTGGGCTCTGTATTTTGCTCCATTGGTTTACATGTCTGCCCTTATGCCAATACCAGTGTTTGATTATGGTAGCTTTGTAGGAAGTTTTGAAATCAGGATGTGTGAGACTTTCAACTTTGTTCTTCTTTTTAAAGATTGCTTTGGTTATTTAGGGCTTCTTGATGTCATGCTTCTTTTAATGCATCCCAAACATTCGTGAACTGTTTGTAACAGTGACAGTATGCCATATTGACTTTGCTGTCAGAGGGCTCTTATTTACCTGGAAGAAAAGATGAAAATGCAGCTTGCACCCCAGATCCTCAGTTCCTGCCAAGGACTTCAGACTGCTGGAGGAACCTCCTGGATCCTCCTGACTCATCCCCATGTGAGTGAGCAGGAGTGGGCACCCCAGTCTTGACTGGCTGGCTCCCTCCCCACATCTCAGTGGGCTGGCCCAGGCGAACACCCCACTTCCTGATTAAGAATCTCAGACATACATGCACACTCACAGGGAGTTAGCAGCTGTCCCTATGCCTGTCTCCCTCTTAGAGTGGGTGTCGGGGGTCCTGGCACCTTCTGGGGCCTGGGGAAGGTTGGTAGCCACTATTTCAGCATAACCTCATTGGTTATCCCTGGGAACACAGTCTTGGCTACCAAATTGCACCAGAAGTGTAGTGGATTTTCTCTCTTGCCATCTGCCTCTTGGCATTCCCCCTGTTACCCGAATGCCTGACTTCCTTCCTGGAGAATTTCTTCCATCCCATCTGGGACGACCCACACTCTCGACAGCCCTGAATCCAGAGGACCAGAACAGCTACACTGACATCTGCACACGATGGCAGCCCCTGGCCAGAGTCTAAGCACTGTCTCCAGGCCTCAAACTGACCCATCAGCACTAACAGACGCCATTGGTGATGCCCCCCTGAGGTGCTCCTAGATGCTGGGTCAGGGGTAAGGACATGGTCCTTATCCTCAAGGTGCTCACAGCCCATTGGAGGACACCGATTGCCAGAATACTAGGCACCCACAAAGAGGGTAGAGGCCATCACAGTTCAGAGCTCCATCTCTGAAGTCACAGAGCTCTAGGTTCAAATCCCAACAATGCCATCTACTAGCCACCTGACCTTTGAACAAAATGCTCCTTCAGCCTGTGCCTTTGTGTGCATAACTTTATAACTGGCACCTTATTTCAAATCCAGAGCGCCTCCGGGAGGTAAGGCCTATCAGTATGATCACTTTGCACCAGCTACGAAGATTGAGGGGAGCACGCACAGACCACCCCTCACCCTCCTGTCGCCTTGTCTCGGGCTAGCAGCTCCTGTTTCTCCACCTGTTCTCTCAGGTTGCGTGGGCTCCAGTGTCTGGCAGGTGCGGCTCTGAGCGCTGTTCTCGCTCGTGCTAATAAATCATGAGGAGGTTTCAAGGGACCCACGGGAAACAGGGCTGAGGCCTGAGGGACAGGATGACACACCCTCTGTCACCTGCTCCCAGACTGTGGAGCAGAAGCCGGACTGCTGGCAGCAGTTTCTGGGGGTTCAGGACTCATTCCATCAAGCCTAGCAGGGACCCAGTAGGGCTCTGTCCCCAGAGCCCCCAGGGCTTGCCTGACTACTGCCCGGATGGGTTATCTTTGTTCCCAGACTGCTGTCTCAAGTCTCTTAGAGAGAAAACCTCCATTAATACATATGCCAGGGTCTGAGGGAACGTCAGGGCCAGCACCTCTTCCATTCATCTGCTCTTTTATCCTCCCCTCAGTTCTCTCCAGGCCACCCAAACCCATTGGGTTTAAGGCCCCAGCCTCTCCGGGAAGCATTGCCTGCCCCCTCGCCTCAGCTTCCCCTGCCCCAGCTTCCCTTGCCCTGGCAAACTCCAGAGAAATTGAAGTCTACGCCATTCACTGTAGCAGAGTGACTCTCAGTGTGGTCCCCCTGGCCCTAACTGTGGTCAGGGATGGGCAAGGAATCTCCTGGGCAGAGAGGAGGAACTTTTCATCCTGCTCCCTGAGATTCAGACTTGCTCTGGCTGAATCACTGCCAGAATGAGCTGCCGTGGCTGATGGGGTGGGGCGTAGCTGAGAAACACCAGATCTCAGGGACTGCTGTTTGCCTTTTTGGGTGCTGACTACTTAATATGTGTCTCTCTGGTCTCCCCAGCGAAGTGCAGCTTCCTCTGAAGGTAACACTTTCACTGGTACCTGCCAGTGTGGTCACTGGGACTTAGGGACTTGGGGGAAGATTCGTAAGAAACAGGCTATGTGGGTGCTTTGGGGTCACATGCAGACACGCCCACTCATGAAGACCAGCACAGAGCTGGATGGAACAGGTTCTGCTCGGGGGAGGACAGCTGACTTTCAGCGTTGTCCCTCGATCACTATGTGTCTTAGGAGAGTTACTTGTCCTCTCTGGGTTGCTCCTCATCTTACCGGGAGGTTGTAGTGGGTGTTCTCTGAGGTCCCTCATTGCACTGGCTTCCTCTGGTGTTCTGCTAGCTAAGTGTCTCCTCATCTCTCTTGCCTGGCTCTGCTGATTTCACTCCCCCAACCTTGATGTTGTCACTTTCAGTGTCA
This sequence comes from Macrotus californicus, assembly GCA_007922815.1. Classification (NCBI taxonomy): domain Eukaryota; kingdom Metazoa; phylum Chordata; class Mammalia; order Chiroptera; family Phyllostomidae; genus Macrotus; species Macrotus californicus. The sequence goes on along the minus strand of VMDR010001296.1, from coordinate 13,995 downwards.
CATTCATGGGACAAAGCGCCCAGGTGCAATTGATGAGCACTCTGCAAGTTGCACAGGCTGAGAGCACAGGACTACTCACTCCTCTCTGGCCCCAGGGAGGCTCCGAGCACACTCTTAATATTACCTCCTTAGGGGTAATATTGAAGGATGGGGGGATGGGAGGGAGAAGGTGGGGCTGATACATGAGTCAGACAAGGCAGGATAAGATGGTGTGATCTCTCTGGGTAGATTTGAAATGACCCAATATTGTGTCTTGAAGGAGCTTGTGCCAGGGGCTGTCACCTGGTAGGGAGGTATGGGTTAGATCTGTTTAGGGAAGACCCTGCCTGGCCTTCTCACTGCTGATATGATGTCATTTCCTGCCTTCTGGCCAAGTGATTGTCCCCATCCCAGCGCCAACCCACAAACCCTCCCACCTTTAAAAGCATTGAGATGGTCACGTGGCTTAAATTAGTACTGAGCCCACACCGCATTGCTCCGGCAAAGCTCGCCAACTTGGCAAAGAGACAGGCCTCCAAAGCCAAGAGCTGAATTCCAGCTGGCCTGGGGGCTGTTCACACCCCAGGGCTGTCACTTCCCAGGCACAACAGCTCATCGATGATTCAGACCCAGACTCTGCAAGCGACGGAGAGGGCCCTTGCTCTCAGAAGGGCCCGGTTCGCCATGGGTCCTGTTTTCTCCCCGGCTCTCAGCGGGGACTTGCTCCTCAGGCCTCCTTAGGGATGAGCATCCTTCTAAGAAGCATTTATCTTCTTTGGTGGATTAATAATAAATACAGCTGCAGCCACTTTTAGGTTATGCTCCACAGAGACGGAGGGGTTGGTTATTGGAGAAAAGAGAACTGTACCAAATGGGATAGCCAGCGCCGGGGCCACAAGCTGCTGGGAGCCTGGGGAAGAGGTGGAAGTGGGACCGTGTTTGTCCTGCACAATCACTGCTTCCACTCCTGGTTATTTCACCAGGTAACTGGGCTACAGTTTCATTGCCACCCATGCGGTGCTGCCCAAGGATTATCACGCAGCTCCAGATGTGTGCCTGGTCTTAGCAAGACTGTGTTGGGCATGGTGCCCAGGGTGTGTTTGAAGAAAGGATGGCACAAGAATGGGATTGTGATTAATGTATGAGGGGCATGTGCAAACTGTGCTACCTGCAGTGGATTGCGGACCTGCCAGAGGACTGCATGGCACAAAAGCAAATGCAAATTGAAAGCATCTTGGGTGATTGATGCAAAAAACTCCCATCGTGAGGGTTCTGCCAAAAAAACCAATGGGCCTGACTTGTTCCCAGATTCTACCGGGTAATGCCAGAGAGTGATTAAATCATTAACTTAAAAATATGGCTCTCTGGGTCACAAAGCATGCAGGAGTCTATACCCCGAGTTCTTAGGTCTCAGTTCCTCTCCCAGCTTCAGTTTCTTCCGCTATGGCATGGACACACTAGCTGGCCTCTTGGGTCTTTTTAGGATTAGTTGAGTGTTTACCTTCATGATCCTTTGGGACTAGCCCCCCTCCACAGGGCAAAAGGAGATTGGCTTTGGGTGCTTGCTATCCCTTATGCTGTGGATACACCTTCCCTGTTTCATTCCTCCCATCCCATACTTTCTACTCTTCTGTATGGTGCCCACCTCCTCCCTATGACCTTGGTCTCTGGACCTTATTCTCTGTGATCAAAATCTGACTCTCCCACTCTACCAGCCAGGCAAGCATGAGCTGCTGCTTTAAGCACTTTGCCTCTATTTCGTCATCTGTAAAATGGGGAATAACATTAATTCCCACTCATCAAGTGGTTGAGCCGAGTAATCGGGGCAATAAACATAAAAGACTTACTGCAGTGCCGGGCATGGAGTAAGTGCTCAGTAAATGACGCGGGAATCGTGGTGGTTGTTGCAGTTATTGATATTTTGATGTTTCCCTGTCTTCTTCCCCTACACTCAGGCTTGGTCTGATGCTGAGGTGCACAGACTCAGGAATCTGGCCTCTCAGAATCAGAAAGGACTTAGGAGCCACTCAGTGCCAGGATCTGCCTCTAGAATCTGGCATGCTCATCTAGACAACTGGAAATAGGCTCATGACCTTGACTGCAGTTGAAGCCTGCAGGAAGCATCCTCTTCCCTCTCCCTGATATTTCCCCTTAGCCCACCAGCTCAGTGTTATCCAGGGCCTAGCTGTAGCCGCTGCAGGTGCTGCTCGGAGTCGTTGTTTCTTAGAACCCTATGAGGTGGTCCTGGTCCCACAGACTCACAGCGGTGAGTGAGGGCTTCAGGGTGGGAAAAGCTGGGCCAGCCCTGCAGTGCTCTCCTCTTCTGAACTTCACAGCAGCTTCCCGCCCACCCCATCTGCTCCCACGTAGCATTGCAGAAAATCATCACCGGAAAGAGTGGGAAGAAAAGAACTGCTTTGAATGAGTCCCCAGTAAAGAGCATCAGAGAAACTCAGGACCAAAAAGGACCTTCTCTACTCCACCTCCATTTTATAGAGGAGAAAATGGAAGCCCAGAGGAATTAAGTGATCTGTTCTTGGTTACCTGGACTCAAGATGCCAGCTCATGCTCCTCCGATGTCATTCAGTGATCTAGTGGGTATTTGTTGGGAATCTTCTATGCACCAGACCCTGTCTGTGCTAAGGGCAAATATACAGGGGCCTAGATTATAAAGGGGAGAGAGTCAGGCTAATCAGTAATCACAGTGCAAAGGGACAGAATGTTCTAAGTGAGGATGACTGATGGAATCCAATGGGAGCATGGAGGAAGGGGTGAATCAGGAGGGCTTCATAAAGGAGGTGATATCCAAGCTAAAACTTCAGAGTTGAGAAGGAGTTTGCTAAGCTTTCAAATAGAATGAGGGCACTTGTGGACCTGATAGACTCTGATGACACAGTAGCTGATTCACACAGCTGGAAATAGGCCCTCCAACTCACGGCTTCACTATGGCCTCAGGTTCCCCCTACCCCCGTCCCTCTGGGACCACTGCCAGTCACTCTGTCCTTTAACCCAGCAGCCAGGACCTTTGGAGAATGCATGAAATAGTATATTTGGCCTATACTTGGTTATTTCAATTTTTAAATAGGTATTTATAATAACCTTTGTTTTCTTCTATTTGTGGAAACAGTACTTTCTCAGTGCTGCTTTTGTATGCATGAAAATCTGAACTTATGATACAGAATTGTGTCGGTCCTGATCCAGCTGTTGGTATCCATTCCAGCCACCTATGGTTTCCTACTTGACCCCTCTCCTGAGCTTTAAGCATTGACCAAAGTGAGCCCATTGAGAGTCATGAAGGGGTTCCCACCTGCCTGGGGCTGGTTGTCCACCTGATAGCCACTGTGTCTGTTGTTTTCTTCCTTCATCCAACCTCAACCCTCTCTCCAGCCTTACAGCCACTTTGACCAGCTCAAAGGTTCCTGGTGCCAAAACCAGCCTGAGGGTGTAAGAGTGTCTACTGTGTGCATGGATTTTCTTTAGGTGTGTCTTACAGACTAGCAAGAGTTCTCAACAGCTCCTTCTGGACTACAGAGAGCTTGATTTATTCAAGCACTGACTTTGGGTGACTTCAATCTTTAGTTCTCAATTACAAGGGAAAAATATAGCTGTTGTAAAAAGAATTTTAAAGTACAAATAAGCAAGAAAAAGAATAATAAAACTTCTGTAATATTATCACCCAAGATAATAGCTAATTTTTATTGGGTATCATCTCTTTCTTTCTTTCTTTCTTTCTTTCTTTCTTTCTTTCTTTCTTTCTTTCTTTCTTTCTTTCTTTCTTTCTTTCTTCCTATCTATCTATCTATCATCGATCTAATCTTCATAACACTCCCAGGAAGGTGTTATTATTATTTCCACTTTATAGATAAAAGAAACAAGCACAGAGGGGCTAAGTAATTTGCATATGAATGATGGACACAAGAGTGAACCCAGAGCCTTGAACTTAAGCATAGTGTAGGCTAAACTTGAGACACTTCTGTTAACACTTTGGTGAATTTCCTTCCTGTTTGTTTTTTTTTGTGCATGAATGTATTAAATACTACATATTAACTTAAATGGTATTGTATTATAGTCAACTTTGTGACCAGCTTTTTTCACTTAATGCTACATTTTATCATTGAATAATCTTTTAAACCATTATTTTAAATGACTGCATGGTAGTCCATAAATGGGTGAATAATCATAATTCACCCCAGCAATTCCCCATTTTGGATAGTTTTAGGTTGTTCTTAATTTTTTGTTAACAGCATTGTGATAGACATCTTTATAGGTAATCTATAAACACAATTATTTCCTAGTCAATTGAATTGTTGGTTCAGGGGGTTTGCAGAATGGTAAGACTTTTGACAAATATTACTCGCCTGCTTCCAGGAAGGCTGCATGACACTCTGGTTGCTCCATGCACTTATGAGAAACGTTGGCGTCACAGTGCTATGGGAGGATAACCTCCAGCAGTGGAGTGGAATCTGGGTTGGAAAGGGGAGAAATGGAGCCAAGGAGGCTGGGGTGCAGGTGGAAGGGAAGGCTCTTCTGCAGAGCAGCAGGCGTGGGAGCCAAGGAGCATGACTGAGGGGCCTGTGGAAATAGCTCGTGGGCTTGGCAATGAACAGGATGAGGCGGGTGAGCATGATGGACTGAAAGGAGTGAAAGCTTACCCACTCCATACTGTGCCTCAACACCTGAGAGCATCAGGCTTACTGTGAACAGTTTCTCAGGAAAATGTACTAGCTGTGTATTTATTTGGGGGTGAGGAAGGGGTAGAGTGGTTTTTCTTAATTACCTCCCATGAGTAACTATTTAATGACTAAGTGATATTTGAATGTCGTTGTGTGCCCAGGCTCAGCTGAGGTCCACCCATGGCCTGTTTGAGCACACGGTAAGTGTCAAGTAAATGACACAGGCCCTGGGAGTTCTGGAGCAGGGCCCTGCAGGCTTGGGAGGTGAGGTTTAAGCTAGACCCAGACCATGGCCGAGTGGGTGAAACGACAGCTAAGAGAGCACCTTCTCTTCCAGGCCCTTGAGTCCCAATCTGGGCTTCACCCTTTCTAACTGTGGGGACTTGGTAAACTCTCTTAACCTCCTGCTCCCATTGCCCTATCAGTAGATGGTGATATTAGTAGCAATAGGGTCTGTTATGCTGAGGATTAAATGAGATAATAGGTGTGACTGGCCCGTAGTAGGTCCTCAGTAATCATCAGAGGCTCTTATTATTTTGATAAGTGGATGTGTGTGAAAGGGCAGCCAGGTTGAGAAAGCAGAAAAGTTCCAGTCCTGTTTGAAGAATAGGGTACATCTGGGTGAGAGTTTTGGACCTCTTGACCTGAGGCAAGAAAGAAAACATTTGGGGTCATTGGTCAGTGGTCGTGACCCAGCTCCTGGCGTGTAGCGTTGCTCTTCATCCTTGAGTTCCTCTGACCATACCTGGGCAGGCTTGGGTAGTCTTCCCCTGGCTGAGGGAAAACATTTCCTCTCATCCCCACCCCCCAGGGCAGTCACACTGAGTGCCCGTGATATCTCACTTCCCTGCATCTGGCTCTCAGTGAGCGGAAGTGATGGGTGTCAGGGTGTGAACCATTGCAGGTTTGGGGGTGGTGTAAGATCAAGTCCAGTCATCCTCCTTCCAACCCTCTTCCCACCCCTCACCTGCCAAAATAAATAAAGCCACGATCTGATTACACAGGATCTGAGAATGGGTGAAAGGCAAGGGAAAGAAACTCCGTAAGTCAGTTTGCCACCAGTTCATTCATGATTCTCTGCTTCCTAAAAATGCCTGGACCACGTGAGCTTCTTTCTCTGAGGCTCAAATGATGGTGGGTGTGGGATGGTCCCTTCCTCAGCAAGCAGGATGGGGGCTTCATGACAGGGCATTTGCTTGACTTCTGTTGTCATGAACAAGGTGAGCAGCTCAGCCCAGCTCAGCCGTGCATGCAGTATCAGGACTTGGGGGTTGCAGCCCCCTCATGGCTATGCCTCCCCCTGCCCCCAAGGTGGCTCTATGGAGATATGTCTTGTCGCTGCCATGAGCTGACTGTTCCAGACAGTGTGGGGCGGCTGTGGGGGTGGCTGGCGCACCAGACGCAGGAGGCAGCTGAGGCCTGCCATTGCCTGCCTTTTCTGGAAGCCCACGCAGGCAGCTTCCGTCTGGCCTGCAGGGGACAGATTTCCTGTTTGGCAGGAGCAGGCTGTGCCCCTGCCATGGGCTGGCAGAGAGAAAAGGAGAGGGGGAAGACTGGGCTTGTATATCTCCTGGGCAGGGCAAGAAGGACCCAGACCACCCTCTGCTTGGGCCTTGAAGCAGGCAGTGCATCTTTAGGCTGCAACTAACTCCGCCTGCATAGGACTGCAACCCACTTCTGTTTTTTGGAAGGCACCATGTAATTAACTTAGTTCTTAGTCTGTATCCTTTATTATACACCTTTCAGATCAATGCTCAAGTTAGCCTGCCCTCTCAGAGCTCACACTGACCCTTAGAAGGAGAAAGCTGCTGCCCGGAAGCTTGGATCGCTGGGTTCCCTTGTACAAGTTGTGCACTGCACAAGCGAGTCTGTGTAAGGAGACAGCTTGCATATCATAGAGGTTGTAGGTTTTTACATTTATTATGACAATTATTCAACAGATGGAAGTGAAGTGTCTTGAAGAAAGGACCCTTTTTTCTAGTGTGCACAGCGATGCTGTGTGGGCTAATGTTAATCCTGCTGAAAGGCCAGAGAAAAATCAGTTCTGGGAGAATTTCATAACAGATAATGTGCCAGATGGGTAAACCACCGGCCAGCCTCGGCTTGGGCAACAGTTCCTGTGGTCCTTTACTGGGCCGTGTCCCTCCCATGCCTGCCCAGGAAGGGCACTGAACAGGAGTCCCCCTCCCACTTGACTTTCCCCTTCCTCCTGTCTCTGCTCCTTGCTTGCTCTCAGTGAGGCAGTGAGTTGAAGGCACAATGCCTGAAGTTGGAGAACTGGTACTTCGGTCTGTTCCCACCTGCCCTGGACTCAGGGACTTCAGGCCCAGCTCAGGTACACAGCACCGTGGAGGTGGGGAAGGTTGGCCCTGCCTGTCCACACCAGGCACAGGACACGTTCCTTTTCACCCGCTCTGCTCTGACATGGAAAGGGCGATTGTTCTCCAGTCTTTGGAGCCTTGAACTACTTAGCTAGTGGTTAGGAAGTGCTGTGATCTCTTGCTACCAGCAGTTGGCCGCCCCTGCACCAGGCAGCTCTGCTCTCGTTCCAGGCCATGGAGTGCTGAGTTGCCCACAGTCCTCTGCCCAAAGCATGCAGAACAGTACTGGGGAGCACAGGAGAGCTTAGGGCAGGGGGTGGCCAACTATGGCCTGTGGGCTAAACACTGCCTGCCTCCTGTCTTACTGTGGACTTGAAGCTAAAAAAGGTTTTTCCATTTTTAAAAGGTTGAAGAAAATCAAAACAAGAATAATAATTCATAACACAGGAAAGTGATGAGTAATTTAAATGTCTGTGTTCATAAAGTTTTATTGGAACACAGCGATGCCCATGTGTTCATACATAGATTGTGTATGGCTGCTTTGGTGATACAATGGTAGAGTCGAGTAGTTGAGACAGAGACCAAGTCCCCTGTATGGCCTAAAATATTTACTATCTGGCACTTTACAAAAAAAGTGTCCTGACCCCTGGCATGGAGCATGAGAGGCCATGAAGTATTCTGGAAAGATCCCTGGATTTGGAGACAAGAGACCTGGACTTGAGTCCCTCTTGTACCAGTTAGCATTCTCAGCCTTGGCTTCCTCATCTGTAAATGAGAGTACCAACAGCCCCGCCCTGCCTGTACCCTGTGGCCATTGAGTGAATCAGATGACTTCAAGGACAAACTAGTGCCTTGTGAGTTGCAAGGCCTATGTGAGCGTTTAGTATTATTTGTCCCAAAAGGTGAGTCAGCCCTGGGCATCTTCTTTCAGCCCTTTTTTTCTCATCATCTTGATTCCTTCTGGCCTCGGGGCAGGGCAGGGGTTTCTACTGGCCCTTCACCCTTCCCTCCGTTATCACCAACTTCCTGTTACCAGGAAGGCAGCCAGTCTCCTCTGTGGGCGTTTGACTCTCTCACTGATCACCAGACCTACGGGGTGGATTCAGCCTATCAAAATCCACTTGCAACCCAAATCACAGGTTTGCACTCCCTGAAATTCCGATCGCGGGAAATGGCGGGGCTTTCACACGACTCGGGGAGGAAGGTCTGAGGCACTGCGCTGACAGTTGGCCAGTGGGAGAAAAGGAAGCCGTACCTTTATCCAGCTTGCTCTTTTATCGATGTATGCATTTAATTACAATCGAGGGTTGGCATGGGGCCCTAGTCCTTGTTTGGAAAATAGCAGGTTAGATAGACTGTGGTTCTGCTTGAAGAGGAAATGTTAAAAAAAAAAAAAGAAAGAAAGAAAGAGGGAGAGCAGTAGTTCAATCAGCCTCATCGTCACTCTACGGGATCTTTTGAAAAGCAGTTGTGAGGTGTGCCCCTCCTACGGTGTGATCAAGGGTCATCTGACACGCGAGGATCTTGCTCTCCACCCAGCCCACTACATGAGGACCCAGGGCCCAATTTTGCCCTAGAAAGTTCTCAGAGATTGGAAGGCAGTCCACTGTTGTACCAGGCTTGACTTTCTCCTGCACTATGTTCACCTGACTTCCTGATCTCTGGACATGGATGGCCTCAGCCAGAAAGGCCTAGAAGCTCCTTTCACCCCAGCTCTGTCTGGCCTCTTGACCCCTGATCTTTGGCTGACCTCCGCATTGCTTTCCTTTAGCCCCAATACTCTGCTTCTCTGCACTTTCCCAGCACAGGGATGCTGTGTGCTCCTAAAGCCCTCGGGCCTCGCCTGCACAAGCCTTGGGTACCTCCCTCATCTTCTGAGAGGCCTCCTTCATCGCCTGTCTTCCCTTCAGGGTCTGCAGGGATGCCTTTCCAGGTCAAATGTTGTGGAACTGCAGTTTGAAAAGGACCCCTGGTGTTCTTACATTCTCTTGCCTCTGGTGTTTTCTCCACAGCATCCCTGACAGATGGATGTCCACCCATGTACTTCGCACATAGTGACTGTTGATGTGTCTCTAGGGATGGGAAACTCACTTCTCCAAGTGCATCCCATTCCTTGTTGGGTAGCCTTAGCCACTAGGAATGAGCTTTTAGTGAACTAAAATATCCTTCTTTATAATTCAACCTACTGATTCAAATTCTGCCTTTTGGAGTGATTCATAATGTCTGCTACTCCTCCCACAAATGCTTCCAGCCCCCTTATCCTTCCTCCTGCTTCCCTGTGCCCAGTGCCCTCTGGAGTCCCGTTGCCTCCAACTGACCGATGTTCGACAGTAGCCTTCAGAGACTCCCTTGGTCCCCATTCCACTGTGGCATCACTGGCCATGGAGCCCTGGGCATCTTGCCACCCTGCACAGGGGCTTGCCTCTGTGTGAAGTGAGCCCTGGACTGAACCTGGGCAAGGATGTGAACCAAAATGAATGGTTCTCAGAGGCTCTGCCAGCAGGGGGAGGGAATAGTCAATCCTTTCCCCATGACCCAGTGGGAGGGCTCCGCAACTTAGAAGACGATTAAGAGCAGAATCATCTAGATGTTTTCAGGGTCTTCCTGGTCTCTTACAGCCACATGTCCCATGATCTCTGGGAGGGGATCTGGAAATCTGCTTTGTTAACTAGCTCCCCAGGTAGTCAGAAGGTGGCCTGAGTTTCAAGCCACTGACCTTGGGGTTGCCTGGGTCTGGCCTCTTCTGAAGGCCCTGGTCCTGTCTCCTGTTTCAGAGGGGTCTTTGTGGGGACTTTAGAGGGCCTGGGAATCTGAGAGGGACTAACCTTCTGGAGCCTTCAGGTGGGGACGACCATCGGAGGGTCTTCCCTCCCCCACGATGGGTCTTGCTGAGTGAGGCCTGAGGAGAGAAAGAGAGGACATTGTTGCCTCCTGGCTCAGGGTTCTCAGCAAGTCAGAACCCATCCTTCAGGGAAGTGTAGGTCAGGTGTGTGTGTGTCCTCTATGGGTCCCCTGAGGTATTCTCGAGGAACTTAGAAGCCTTACGTGAGGGAAACAGCAAATAGCAAAAGGTGGTAGATGGTGGACTTGGAAATCATTGACACAGACAACGTGGCAGAGCCAAGGAGTGCGGAGGAGAAAAACCCTGGGCTCTGGGACATCAGGAAGGTTCTAGGGAGGAGGTGAGTGGTGGGGCTAGGACTCTGGGCCTCAATGAAAGGAGCTCTTATTTTTATCCACTTTGTACACTGGGCAGAAGATATCTGAACAATAGTTTCTGCTAAGTAAAGGGTCGCAAGCCCTCGTAGGAAGGGAAAGGGGAAGGGAAAATTGCCTCAGGCCTGGGGATTCTTGGCACCTAAAGGAAAGCTAAAGGAGTGTTGTTTCACACAACACAAAGCAACCCTGCCCTTTGCTCCCCACCCTGAGGCAGAGTCCAGCTGGGGAGACCTGGGCAAGGCTCAGCGTGTAGTTAAATTTGCATTGAGCTCCATCCCTCCTTGAGGCCAAGGCCAAGGCTGAGGCATCTGGGGGTTCAATGAATGGAGCAAACATACGAGCAGCAGATATAAGTCTTTGAATGAGGTAACCCCTAAGTGTGCATTTGCTGGCTACTATTGGTGCTTTTAGTCTTTGCGTTGGCTATGGCCTTGACAGTTTTCATTCACAGAATCCATTTTCCTCAATGAATGTTTGCCCTGTGATGAAGTACAGAGTTTGGATCACAGAAGGCAGAGTAGATGCCAGGGGCCCAGTTCGAGGCGTTTCAATATCCAAGGGAGGTATGCTGGGGTGGCTCGGTGGACTTGGGCTGATTCGTGCATCCCTAGGCAACGTGTCAGTGGGTAGAAACAGAAGTGCCCTCTACCTCTGATTTATGCAATGCAATCGGTTTCACAATGACCATTTGGCTTTTTTTCAGCTTTATTGAGACATAATTAGCATAGCACATTGTATAAGTTTAAGGTGTACATGCGTTGATTTGATATGCTTGTGTGTTAACAATAACCATTTGGAACCAATGTCAGGCAATTTGTTTCCTGCTCAGTTCTCAGTTACTGACCATGACTGTGAGGGTTCATGCATGGCTGGAGGGGAGGGTGGGTGGGGTGGTAGCTACTATGGGGCCTCGGTTCCTTTCAGGACCCTGATGAGCTGAGGCTTTCTCTGTCCTTCTCAGGTAACAAATACGAAATTAAGGTGTGCACTGGCGACATCATTGGTGCAGGAACCGATGCTGATGTCTTCATCAATATCTTTGGAGAATATGGAGACACAGGTAATGGGTTTGAAATCCTTTCTTCACACACCTTGCCCAGAATTGCTTCTTAGGTGGGCTGTTTCCTGCCTTCCTCGCAGAGGAAAGCAACCCCATCTTCTCCCGGTTCCTCTGTTCAGGATCTCTCTTCTTGCCATGTGGTTTGTCATGAGCATCTCTGTACAACAAAGTACGCATCTTGTAAAATGTGTATGTGTGCTATGTTTTCAGAAGATGTTCTTGGGCTTGGGTGTGATTTAAAATTCTCCTGCATCCCAGAACAGATCCGAGCTCCACATCCCCAAGGAACTCATTCTCAGTTACACTCTTTGTCTCCCTAAACTCCATGTCCATCTCGAATTATATATTTGGATGTTGCATAGTCTGATTCAATGCAGCAGCAGTTTGGGACAGTCCAGAATGGGGCGAGGGATCGAGTTAGACTTGGCCTCATAGGTGGAGCAGGAACTGAGGATGCAGGTACACTCCAGGTGTTGGGAGGAAATTCAGGCCAGCAGGACAGAGACAGGTGGTTCTCTGCTGCTTCTGCCAATTTAATGGAAGAATATAAGGGTCAGTAAAGCTGCTGAGACATGTAAAATTTGGACACAATGTATAAAAAAAATTCAAAATGCATTGCTGAGCATATACGGAAAAAAACAGAAGTCTCCAGGTGCCAGAAATGAACAGGGAACTCAAAACTAAAGTAGTAGCTACGAGCTGACACAGTGGCTCTTGGAAGGAGGAAGCTTTCATGTTCAACAAGCTGTGGGATGGGTTTTACACCCATTTGAGATCAGAAAATGAGATATTGGTCCTTTGTGAGGTAGGATATGAAAAAATAGAGCCACGCATAAAGCCAGGAGTCTTAAAAGTTCACAGGAACGTCTTCAGTAAAAAAAAATAGGCCAGGAAAAAATGTGTGCTTTAGTACAGTGAGCTTACCTCTGCAAGAGCTCTTGATTAAAAAACAATTGCTGAGAAATTGATACCTTAAGCCTGTACCTCCTGTGGGCTTGAGGTTTGATTTTACACTGTAAGTGTGATTTAGGGACTTCCTCTCCCCCAAATACAGAAAATTGGCTCCATGCTGGATACAATTGAAGAAAATACTAGGCACCAGGAAAAATATAGCAAAGAAGTACAGGAAATAAAAATATAGTTACTGAATATAAATGCTTAATGGATGGCTTAATCAACACATTTGGAAACCATTGAATAGAGGATTTGTAGAGTATAAGATACATATGAGCAAACTACAGATGTAGTAGAGAGACAAAGCATTGGAAAGTATAAATGAGAGCTCAGGAGACATGGAGGAAAGAGTTAGTTCGGATACATGTGGAGCAGGAGTTCCAAACACAGAGAATGTATAATAGGTGAGGGGACACATTTGAAGAGAGAATGGTTGAAACTTTTTCAAAATTGTGCAAAGATATGAATCTTTAGATTAAAGTAAGAACATAGTCATTAAACAAGATAAATAAAAGCATCCATATTTAGACGCATTGTGGTGAAATCAAAGGCATAGAGAAAGATCTTACAAATAACCAGGTTTGGCATATTATATAAAAATTAGACTTTGAGCAAATTCCTATCAACAATGCATAGAGCAATAATATCTTCAATGTTCTGAGCAAGAATACATATCAACCGAGAATTCTGTATCCAGCTGGGTTATAATTCCAGAGTGAGGGCCTAATTAATGAATTTCCATGCAAACAAAGAGAAATAAGCTTTACCACTCATAGACCTGTACTTAACCACTAAAGAAAATATTTTAAGAAAAAGAAAATTGTACCCAAAAGAAAGGTTGGGATGCAAGAAACAAAAGTGAGCCAAAAATTGATAATTACATAACAAATCTAAGCAAGCATTTACTATACAAAGCAATAACAGTAATGACTGTTACCAGGGCATAAGAAAATGTGGACCCAAAACACTAAAAAACAATAATATTTGAGAAGGAAAGTAGATAATCAGAGTTAAAACATAATAAGATTCTTGGCCCCAGCCCATTCTCCCATCCCTAGGAGAGTAGAGATATTAACTTTAGACTTCAACATCAAGTATTCATATTAAAATTATAAAATTAACTACCACAAAATAGAAATGTATAATTTCTAAACTAATAGAGGGAGTAAAAGGAATATAAACTCAATCCATCCAATAGGAGGCAGAAAGCGAGAAAAGAGAAATAAAGAAAAAGCATGGCTAAAAGCAGAAAGTGAGATAAATGAGTAAATAACCACATTAAGTAGAAATCAACTAAATGCATCAGTTAAAGAATATATAGTCTCATATTAAGTGAAAATAAATAAATCTCAGCTTAACTATATGCTACCGAAGGGCTGAGGATAAACAAGATGGGATAAAGTATTCCAGGAACATATCAGCAACAGGAAAGAAGCTGGAATGGCTACATTAATATCTATCAAATTCATCTTTAAGGAAAAACACTTTGTTAAATATAAAAGTATATTAGGCAGTGTCAAAAAGAACAATGAACCTGGAAGATATAATGATTCTGAACTTGTATAAACTTAACATATTTTGCAAATATAATGAAGGAAAAATTAACAAAATTCTCGGAGAAACTTGATAAATAATTAATGATAGTGGAAAATTTTAATACAACACAATAATCGAGAATTCAAATGGATACAGATTCAGTATGGATACAGAAGATTTTAACTACATAGTTAATAACGTGATTTAACGGGAGTTTGTAGATCCCTGCATCCATCTGGCAGAGAACACACAT